>SSNS01001161.1:7712-24211 GCA_006937985.1 Aphyosemion australe
GTGGCACCCTGTGCGGGAGCACTGGGACGTGCTTGTGGAAAGAGGGGGGAAGATGTGACAGGGTGAGCATGCTGTCACTGTATCCCGATTGATCATACACCCTGGCTGCTTGGCCACAGGGATATCCCTTTGGCTGACTGGTTGGCCCGCGTCGCGTGACTCTCACCCGGGAGTCTGAGGTTCGAATCCCGCCCGGGCCCTCGTTTCTCCACCACACTACAATAAGTAATTATAAGAACTAATTTTGATTTTTGAGATTGTAACAGAATTGTTATGCTTTTTGTTCTGTGCTTCAAAACCTACAACCTTTGTAGCACCAGTGCTATAAGCTAACAACGTTAACGTACAGCCCTGCTGTGTAGAGCCAAGTCAGAGCCTTAAATCGCATCACCATGTCTCGATTTAAGTTCCTACATCAGGTGAAATACAAACAGCAGGTTTTTCATGTATTACAGTAGGCTTAATAATTTTTTATGCATTTAATGTAAAACATAAGCTCTATAATTTGTCTTCTTGTTAAAAGCATAATTCAATTAAATTATTTTTTTAAAGTTTGTGTGTATATTTTGGAATCATTTTTATTCAGTAGGGCCGAGCTCAAATCGTGGCGGTGGCTGCCAGTCACGGACAGCCACGATAACAGCCAGCAGCAGCCGGGAACAGCCAGCTACAGCCGCCTCATTTCCGGGGGCAGTCACGGACAGCCACGATGACAGCCAGCAACAGCCAGCTACTGCCACGTCATTTCCGGCGGCAGTCACGGACAGCCACGATGACAGCTAGCAACAGCCAGCTACTGCCACGTCATTTCTGGCGGCAGTCACGGACCGCCACGATGACAGCCAGCAACAGCCAGCTACATGCCACGTCATTTCCGGCGGCAGTCACGGACAGCCACAATAACAGCCAGCTAAGCCTTGTACAGTCTAGGTCATTAGGTATAGAGTATTCACAGAGCAATTTTTCTGTAATGGTACTGATTTTCTTTCAATACACAAAAAATAAATAAAAATAACAGCCAGCTACAGCCACGTCATTTCCGGCGGCAGTCACGGACAGCCACGATGACAGCCAGCAGCAGCCAGCTACTGCCACGTCATTTCCGGCGGCAGTCACGGACAGCCACGACATTTAGACCAGAAATTGCTTGCAACCGGTTGATTAATTCCCGTGTCAGCCTCGTTTTTTAACATCATTAAATCCGGAGTACTGATATTGAATATGAAGTCACATGTTTAGGCAACATAACCACATAAAGACACAAATAAAACAAAAATAAACTCTCCTTGCAAGGTTGCAAACGTAGTCTGTGGTAATTCTATTTATGTTAAATTAAACTCAATATTAATACATTCTCGTTGCAAATCTTGTGGCTGTCCGTGGCTGGCGTTGAAAATCCCGTGGCAGTCCGTGACTGCCGCCGGAAATGACGTGGCTGTAGCTAGCTGTTATTTTTATTTTTGTTTATTGAAAGAAAATCAGTACCATTACAGAAAAATTGCTCTGTGAATACTCTATACCTAATGACCTATACTGTACAAGGCTTAGCTGGCTGTTATTGTGGCTGTCCGTGACTGCCGCCGGAAATGACGTGGCATGTAGCTGGCTGTTGCTGGCTGTCATCGTGGCGGTCCGTGACTGCCGCCGGAAATGACGTGACATGTAGCTGGCTGTTGCTGGCTGTCATCGTGGCTGTCCGTGACTGCCGCCGGAAATGACGTGGCAGTAGCTGGCTGTTGCTGGCTGTCATCGTGGCTGTCCGTGACTGCCGCCGGAAATGAGGTGGCATAGCTGGCTGTTCGCGGCTGCTGCTGGCTGCTATAGTGGCTGTCCGTGACTGGCAGCCACCGCCACGATTTGAGCCTGCTGTCTCTCTTTTTATTTCAGGCTGAGAATGCAGTCGGAAAGGGGAAAGTCTGGGTTGTCATACACATGATATGCAGCCACACTCTTTCTTAGTCTGAGGTGCATGTTCCAAACATCACTCTTGTAGACACAAATTTAACTTTCTCAGGTTGTTCGTGCAACTGCGAACAGCACATGTTCCTGAGCTGCATGACTAAAATTTTCGGTGGCAAAAATGTTTTTAAATCATGTTGACAAACTTTAAAGTTCACATAAACTGCCACAAGAAACAAAAACCTCCCATTGCAAGCCAATGGCTCACATATTTTTTTCAACATGAGCAGTCACAGAAATACGGTGGACATGGAAGTATTTGTGAAAAAAATTTCTATATGCTTGTTTTAATCACTTAGCCTGTAATGCTTCTTTTTCTCTTTTTAGGACTTTCTTCTAAATCACATTTTTGATCGACTGCGTTCCCGTTTGCAACATTGTCTTGAACAACTTCCACTGGATTTGGACTTTTTAGATTTCATTTGCACTCAGGAGCTTGTTTTTTTAAATGCTTTGTCTGGTCAGGTAGACGTTTCCCCTGCCATTTTAGATGCTTTAAGCAGTTTGCACACACTTATAAATGGAGAAAAGGACAAAATATATCAACAAAGTGCTGTCATTCAGTTTGAGTGGGGACCTGCTGGGCGCCACAGAATGGCTCTTTCCCCCCATCATCTTAGCAATCTTCTGGAGTTGAACTTATCCATCCCTGCCATAGCTAAAATTTTGGGAATGTCCAGAAGCACCATATTCCGACGAATGAATGAATTCAATCTTTCAGTTAAAGCACTCTACAGCAGCATAAATGATGCAGAGTTGGACCAGTGCATCAGAGATATAAAATCCAGGCAGCCTCACTCTGGATATCGGATGGTAAAGGCACTTCTTCAGGCCAGAGGACACCGAGTACAATACCAAAGAATTCGAGCTTCAATGCACCGTGTTGATACAGCTGGTGTTATATCAAGGATGGTTTCATTAGGTTGCATTGCTCGACGTGCTTATTCAGTTCCAGGACCACGATCTCTAATTCATATCGACACCAACCATAAACTGATACGGTAAATAATTTTAGCCTTTTAAAGTAGAAGATAATGTAGAGATTTTTTACATTTGTAAATAATGAAACTGTTGTGTTTTCANCAATCAACGGTTTGTACATATCAAATATCAGGCAAAACTTTTTACAATAAAACTGTTTTATGGCTTAATATTTTTTTAAAAAAGTATATTATCTGCCAATTTTGCATATTGTGTTTTCCTCATGAGTTTATATTCTTGGTACTTGATCCTCCACCTTGAAGCTGTTGATATACAAATAGAATGCAGCGGTTTGCTACAAGAGGTGTTATCCTGGACTTTTTTTTTTTAGGGTACCATTTTCATTCATAAAACACTTGAATGGAAACTCGTCTATTACTGTACTCTAATATTTGTTTTTGTGTGATCATCCACTAGTGCTGAATTAAAAAAAAAATCCCTAACTAAATATTTCATACATTTCAGGATCGAGCGACTCTGGAGGGACCTGTGGGTGGCTGTTACATGCCTTTACTATGATGTTCTCCACAGCCTTGAGGAAAATGGCTTTCTTGACATTTCCAATGCTGCACACCTCTTCTGCTGCCACTATGTGTTTCTGCCTCGCCTGCAGGATGATTTGAATACGTTTTCCAATGGTTGGGACAATCATCCACTAAGAACCGAAAACCACATGACCCCCAACCAGCTGTGGGTGTTGGGTCACACACATCATCCTGTTCCTGAACCAGAAAACGCACAGGTAAAAGTGTTCATTTTTAATCAACATTTAAGGTACACATTTATTCTTTCCTAATATTTATTTAAAATTGCAGGATGTCCAGCTTCCAGACATTGAATGGGAGGAAAGTGGCTTTTGTTCCCAGAATCATTCAAACATTGTTGTTCCAAACATTGATTCTCCATTGACTGAGGAACAAATGGCAGCTTTACGAGAAGTGGTTATTCCAACAGCTGCATCCCAGTCCTATGGCTCCGACATCTACATTACAGCTGTTCAGTTTTGTGAGCAATTCTTTTAAATGAAAGGCTTAACTCTACTCATCTGTAAATATTGTGTTGTATCTGTAAATAATCAGTACTTTCATTTAAATGCCATTTTATTAGGTTAGTGGCGGAAAATGACAATAGTTGATTAAGTTCCAAATTGTAAGTTGTTGTAAACAGAAACTTTTTGTCATCTTGCAGTGTTTTACAAAATTGAGTATTTGCAAGTGAAACTAACTGGTTGGGAAAATATAAAAGGTGTGGAACACTAACAACCCATTTATTGATTATTTCTGATTAATCAGTCACTCTGAGTTCATCACGCAGTCTGACAATAAACAGTCTCCTATACCCATCTCCTGCATTAGCTTCTTATAGAAAAGGCATTGAAACACTGACTACAAATGTATTTAAGTGTCTCACACGTTTTAAGATTTCTTTCAAAATAAAACTTCAAATTAAATAGTTTTGTACTTTATTTTATTATAATGCATACGTCAGCCAAAGAAATGTTCCAATTGTTACAAACGTAACTTGCAAGAGTGTCTTCTCTTAACTCCTGTTTCTAAACAGTTAACAGAACCAATAACCTCACATTTCAAGATCAATGCTGTTTGCAAATTGTAAAAACCAGTGTTTGATCATTTTTGTGCTTGGATAAATTCAGAAGCACAGCAAACTTGAAATTACAAACCTCAAATAACTTCTGCACACAAACAGAATTATGCACTAGAGGATGCAACACTCAAATGAGGCCAAACCCTGCATAGCAAGTTTCAATGCAGGCAAGGAGGTCTCCCTTAAAGGTCAAATAATCCTTGTAATGTTTCGGAATGCGTAGTGTTTCGTAGCAGGTGGCAGCAGTGGGATATCTGCTGTCTACCATCTCTACAGTGAGACTTCTTGGCAGAATCTCCCATCCAGTCCAGAATTTGACGAGACTGGCCAGTTCCCTTGTAGAGGCTGTACAGGGGGGTAAGCTTATAGTTTATATTGAACAAAAGTCAAATTATAGAGTGTACTTAAAGTAAAATGATTTGCACAGCAAACATTCTTCATTTGGTATGTCAGTCACAAAGTAGATTGCCTTTATACAGTCCAGATCTAAATTTGGGGATCACTTGAAAATTTGTCCAAAAAATGAATTTTTTATTTATATATATGGTTCCAAGTAGATTTTCTAACATACAAGAAAAAATGTGAGTGTAACAAAACATTTCTGAGGAGCAATTTATTGAAAGCAACACTTAACTGCAACAAGCTTTTACATGAGATCAAAAGATTAGGACCACGTCTTTACAGGGTTCCCACCCTTTTCTTGAAATGATTTTCCAGGACATTCTCGAGACTTTTTCAGCCGCTACAGTATGAGTCAAGTTATCCCAACTAGGGCTGGCCTTGTCCCCGTGCATGACTCCTGAGCGCTGAGATGCTCTGCACATCTCCAGACATTTCTCCTAGCCAATCCCTGAAATCTGTGTTTTCCTTCAACTCAGATTTTAATTTGCAATTTGTACTCCTGACATTGTCACACCTACCTAGAAAGGACAACACAAATTTGAAAGTCTATTACTGGTTACACTCACTGGCCACTTTATTGGGTACACCTGTCCAACTGCTCGGTGACGCAAATTACGACTCAGCCAATCACATGGTGGCATTTAGGCATATTGACATGGTCAAGAAGATCCACTGCAGTTCAAACTGAGCTTCAGAACGGGGAAGAAAGGTGATTTAAGTGAATGGTCCAAAAAAGGGAAAACATCCAGCGAGCGGCAGTTCTGTGGGCCATAATGTCTTGTTGATGCCAGAGGTCAGAGGAGAATGCCCAGACTGGTTGGAGCTGTTAGAAAGGCAACAGTTAACTCAAATAACCACTTGTTACAACCAAGGTATGCAGAAGAAAATCTCTGAACACACAACACGTGGAACCTTGAGGCAGATGGGCTCCAGCAGCAGAAGACCACACCGGGTGCCACACCTGTCAGCTAAGAACAGGAAACTGAGGCTACAACATGTACAGGCTCACCAACACTGGACAATAGAAGATTGGAAAAATGTTGCCTGGTCTGATGAGTCTCCATTTCTGCTGCGACATTCGGATGGTAGGGTCAGAATTTGGCGTCAACAACATGAAGGCATGGAACCATCCTGCCTTGTATCAACGGTTCAGGCTGGTGGTGGTGGTGTGATGGTGTGGGGGACATTTTCTTGGCACACTTTGGGCCCCTTAGTACTAATTGATCATTGTTGCAACGCCACAGCCTACCTGAGCATTGTTGCTGACCATGTCCATCCGTTTATGACCACAGTGTACCCATCTTCTGATGCTACTTCCAGCAGGATAATGCTCCATGTCATAAAGCTGGAATCATCTCAGACTGGTTTCTTGAACATGACAATGAGTTCACTGTAGTCAAATGGCCTCCACAGTCACCAGATCTCAATCCAATAGAGCACCATTGGGATGTGGTGGAACGGGAGATTCATCATGGATGCAGCCGACAAATCTGCAGCAACTGAGTGATGCTATCATGTCAATATGGACCAAAACCTCTGAGGAATGTTTCCAGAACCTTGTTGAATCTATACCACGAAGGATTAAGGCAGTTCTGAAGGCAAAAGGGGGTCCAACCCAGTACTAGGAAGATGTACTTAAAAAAGTGGCCGGTGACTGTATATTGACTGTTTACTCAATACTTTAGGCCTTTCATACCTTAGCTTTTTCACATCTTTTATATTCTATGTATTATACTTACTGTACACACCACATTACACTTTACTGATTATTTCACATAGTTAGATGCTAAACTGCAGTTTGTTGTTCCAGTTTTGGTCATTTTAGGTTAGTCCAGTCATCCAGAAACAAGATTGAGGGAAGATGACCAGGCTACTATCTCTTGCTAGCACCACAATCATACTGAACCTGAAAAATATTTATTTCTAACTCTCAGAGATAAGTAGTACTTATTGTTTGCTAGCTACCTTTTTAGTCTGGCTTGTATGTAGCATTACTATAATAAATTGATGGTTATCACCTACAATCATTCTATTTATTAATTTTATCCATGATGAATTTAATTTATTTACGTTAACAACTTTGTTCAAATGAACATGCCAGTCTTCAGTTCTCACTGGCTCTTTGCTGCGGTCTGTGTATCGAGCTAAAAACAGCATGAAAGGTTGGGGCTCTGCTCTCTGTGCACATACACAGTATTTTGATAGAGCTGAATTCATGGAGTTTTTCTCCTTCACATGTTTTTTGTTTCTGCTGTTGGTCAATAGAACAAATATGAAATACTGAGTGGAACGTGGCCCGGTAACACTACCTGTTACCCGTCGCTATCTGGAAGCTCTGCTGCTCCTCTGTTACTCAACAGAGAGAAGGAGAAAAACCTCTCGCTCATATACTGCGATACAGTAGCACCCTTGAACTGCTAGTTTTGGTCCTTCTTTGGAGAAATAAATCTTTACTTGGATCTGAAAAATTTATAAATATAGTAACAAAGACAGATGGAAACACTGGGAACAGAACTGTTCTAAGCGAATAAGCAATCTGATTGGTTGGTAGCGTCACGTGGGGTGCTGTGCCGGCTAGATGCAGAAATGAAAGCAGACAAGCGCTACAGCCCAATATCACTCATTGAAGGCAGCTAAAACAGACATTCATGCGTAAAATGTTTAGCCTGTTTGCGTTCATCCACAATGAGGGAAAAATTTTTTCCAGGACAACTCAAACGTTTCCAGGACATTTTACTTTTTTCCCCATTTTCCAGGTGTTTTCCATGACTGGAAAATAGGTCTATCATTTTCCTGGGGCCTCATTTATCAACCGTACTTACGAACAGATCTGTGCGTATTTTGTGCGTGGGAACGATTTTACGCATTGTGTGGTATTTACCAATTTGTACTTGTGCATGAAAACGTTCCTAAATATAAGAACAGCTGTGACCGTGCGTAGGAACAGCATCTAGTGGCAGAACGAGGGAACAGCAATTCTGAAGGTCTCAGTGATCCACGCGTGTTCCTCATCCACTAATTATTTTACCCAATAAATAAATATTTCGGTGGACAAACAGCTGTGTCACATTATTGGTGCTAAAACACCCGTGACCGACGGGAATCTGACATTGTAGAACGGCTGATTTCGTGTTATTTTGTAATCACAATGTTTAATCTTCCCATTTTATGATGTTTTAAATCATTTTGAATTTATTTATTTATTATGTTTTAATTTAATTATTTTGTCCTTGTGAAGCGCCCTGTGATTTTTCTTGAGATGCGCTATAAAAGATCGTTTCTTATTCTTCTATTACTGGAGCATTTATCAGAGCAGAGTGCACTCCGGAGGGAACGGCTCTTCCGTGAGCGCAGCGCACTGATCCGATTCCAGTCCAGATTCTATTTTACAAATAAAACAACCTCCAGAACCTCCTCTGCTCCCCGATCACACACGCGTTGTCAAGTGTCCGGTGTTTCGATCTCGCTGTCAATAAAGTTTTTCTTCTTTTTTCCGGGAAGAACCAAGAACCCAGGGAATCCCCTCCCGATCTGAGGACGTAGTGTGACCAAATATGGTTAATTGAGGGCGTTTCTGTATGTAAATGACGTTAAATGGGCACGAGCGCCTTAATGCGCACAGATGGGATTTATCATCAGACGATTGCGGAGGAACATGCGTACGAGAGGCCACCGCATGTTTCATAAATCAGGACATTGACTGTTCGTACACACATTCTAAATTTCATCCGTAGGAGGGAATATAGGAACGTTTCTATGAACGTTTGATAAATGAGGCCCCTGGTTTTCCAGGACGAGAGGGAACCTTGCTTTTAGATCAAACCATGAAAAATTTTAGTTTTGGACATTTTTCAAGTGGCCTTAAACTTTGGATCAGGATTTTAATTTACGTTTCATATGTTAGCCATCAAAGACACTGTGTGTAAAAGAACAGTTGTTATGTAAAACATTTAATTCAATTTAAAGTCTTTACTCTAAACCTACCATTGTCAATGAACTGCCTAAGGTAGCCCATAACTCTGCACTTTGTTTCAACTGGGCAGTCATCATCATCGCCATCGCCTGGCCAAACAATCCGCTGAAGCAAGACCTGCAACAAATACAAAATGTACTTGTACTGCTTGCAAGAAACAAAATGTACAAAAACACCTGGCAATTAAAATCACAAGAGAAACAGTGTTTGTGTGTATGTGTATATATATATATGAATAAACTATGGAAGTTTAACAGTCTCACTAGAATATCCATGAGACTGTTAAACTTCCATAATAAACAGCATAATAGAATAACAGTTGTAAAATAATGTATTTTAGCTCTGTGTGTTCACGAACGAGAGGACACGCACAGCGGTTTATCGCAGATAAAGCGCCCCCGAAACTAGCCAGAACTACGTTTATGAATCACTTCTCCCCTGAAAATCTCTGAGCAGGGGGGTGTGTGAAATGGGTCAAAGTTTACAGCGCACTGGGTGGGTGAAGGAACACATAAAACTTAATGTCTAAAAAAGCGAACTTTTCCTTTAAGGTCTTACAAAAATCTGAAACGTTTTGCATACATAAATAGCTGTCATGCAAAATAGATTAATAGATAAAAATGGCATGCTATCTGCCAAGCTGTTACTTTTATAAGCAGATTAGGATTTAGTAAATAAACATGGTCTGCAGCATGTTTCAGTAAAGTAGAAATTTGAATTGTATTCACAAAAAACATGCCTATTTAGGGTATATGACCATTTTATGTGTTGAGTACATTTTTTCATTTGTTGGATTCTTGGCAAGTGCCAAACATAGATTTACAATTTGTAACATTTTATTGATTGACTGAAATATTTTAATGTTTTTGGCAAAATATTTTATGTAAAATAATAATAATAATTTAGACATTTTTTCATTGTTGAGGCATTTTCTGAGCATAAAATTTACCTCAGGGCTCACAGTGCTTTCTTTTGGAAACAATAACGGCACTGTGTCAGGTCGCTGGGTCAGCAGTGTCCACATTGGAGTTTCTTTGATGCCCCTTCTCAGCTGTTTTATTTGCCTTGTGACTCTTCCAATTACCTGATTAAAAAAAGAAGATAATTAAAATATTACACAAAAACATTTAACTTAAATTTCATTTCACTCACAGAGTGGATCAATCATTTCTCAAAAAGCCATCTTCTGTTGTTCTCCGTCAACAAAGGAAGGTCCCATGCAAAGGCCAAATCCTGTACACTTGTTTGTTCAGCATCAGAAAGTTTGGAATCTCCTTCAATCTTTAAATCAGAACTCAGCAATTCAAAACAGGGATTATAAATTATTTAAACCGGGCATACACTGTGCAACTTTTTCCACTCGTAGCATTCAGCCCTATCTCAATATGAAAATAGCTAGCGAGCTGAGTTGACGCATGTGCTGTGTGTGTGGTACTATTGGGTTGCAGCGCTACTTCAAAAGTACTAGACCCTCACGAGGCATGAGCAAAATAGTAAACATGTTTGATATTCATCAGACCGCACGATTGCTGATCGGGGGCTGGTCATCGCCTCTCGTTAACCCCTATATACTACATGACGCACAACACAAAAATTAGTCCTCAAATATTCTCACACAAGATGAAAATTGGCTCAAAACAGTAAAAAAAATAATTTGCACAGTGTATGCCCAGCTTAAGGCATACAAGACAACAGTGTTATAAAAGACAAGCAAAAAAGTCAACTTTAGACCATATGTCATTAGCAAATGACTTCCTTGAGAACATTTAAAACTAGTTGATTGATTTAAGGTATCCACATACAAATGTCCATGACCCCCTTAAGGCTAATGTATAAATGTATAACCATAAACAGGAGCGAAGAAACATACAAGTTTTATTGTCTCCCTGAGGTCAAGGTCTGGACAGTCGTCAGGTGTAACTGTGGCAGTTTCAGGACTTCCACCAAGTAGGACATGTACAACAGCTGGGCTAAGTCCAGATAGGCACGGTCCTCCATGAAGAAAGGAGTGCCCCACCATTCTCCCTGCCATAATGAACATATCACTTTCCACAAGAAAATGAGATGCTGATGGGACTAAGTGGCCAGGCTCTCCCTCAAACACTGTGGTAACATTTGAGTTTGCTATGTGATAAAGAGAAGACAAATAAAATTACAAAATATCAAATATGACAGTTTGGACAACAAAGAATGACTAAAATAATCACTTCATTTGTAAGAAATAGTAAAGGAAAACAACAGGTATTGTATACCAAAAATAGACTTACCAAAATTGATGCAAAAGCCAGATGTCAGCTTCTCTATGCATGTTGATAAGAAAAAGCGTACTACTCCTTGTCCAATAGCTGTATCCCCTGTAAGGTCACAATAATAATTGATTTAAAAGAAACTCAAAGGTTTAATTTAAACATAATTGTAATCAATTTTACCCTCAAGCCTGCACTCCAGAGGACGTGACCATTCAACATTGGGTCTCTTGTAGAATGAGATGAGGGCCATGTCCTGCTCAGCCACACTCCGTCTTATATCCATTGTGAGACGTAATGGATTCTCCATTTCATGCATGTGCAGAGCATTCTTTGCACATTCAGATATGGCTTTTGAAGAGTCTGAGATTCCAAACCAGCCTTATAATACAATAGAACAGTAGGAATTAGGGATGATCCAATCAGGTTTTTTGCTACCAATCATCGATGACAATCTTCAAGAGCCCTTTATGGGGCAGGCCTCACTGAGGGCTCGCACCTATACTGGAGCAGTGCCCCACACACTGGCGGGCGTATATTAAAAGCTCTTCAGCTATTGGTGGCCTAATGAGAACGATATCCAATAGTAAGCCTTAAAGGGCTACGTTAAAAGGGACCTTGTATGTAAACCAACATTTTCCTTGTTGTTGAATAAAGACAGCTTGGGTGGTCAAAAGTAGCATACCAAAAATGTCAAAGCCGTGTGTGACCTAATTTTTATGTCAATTACAAAGTTGAAAAAGGTTAGAGAAAAACTTCTGTTCTAAGAAAGTCTTCCTTAACACGTCACTTGGGGGAGCCACGCCTCCTCAAACCTGCAAGTCTCCAGTGTAGGGCTGCAACAAACGATTATTTAGATAATCGATTAATCGGATGGGGTCTGGACTCGATTAATCGGATTAAACGGGAACATTTAAAAACTGCTAGGGAAACATTTTTTCTCTCCTTCCTTTACTTCATTTAACAACAGAACATTATTAGAAAACAGTTCAATATCGTGCAAAACAACATGATATCACCTCAGCTGNATGTTAAATAAGTTGGGCTCTCCAGGGCTGCCGACTTTTGAACTTTTACATGCGTGAGGGGGTTGGGGTGGGGCGCGATCGTTTAGCCCATAGATATCATATATATCACTCCGTGCTATCCGTGAGAGCCGCGGGTGGGGGGGGGGGCGCAATCGTTTAGCCTCCGTGCTGTCGGGGAGAACCGGCCCCGGGGTTGGGGGTGTTTTCATTATATGCACTACTAGTGTTTGTCAGTGTGTATGTCACCGGGTCACGTGGGTTCCCGGAAGTAATGCCCATATGGGGGCGAGTAGTGCAGCTGAGTTAGGGGTTGGCTCATTACGGTGCAGGTACAATTAGGAGAGGGAAGCTTCAGCTGGGAACGCTGTATGTCTCTCCTCGGGTGGAACGTGGTATGCTCCTCGGTGAATGGAAATAGGCGCGGACAGGAGACTAGAGTGAGGTATGTGTCCCTTCTAGTCAGTATACTGAAGGAGAGATTGTCTTTTAATATTTTTCTCCTTTTAGAAGGGGCAGTGGGTTAGGCAGACCAGGATACTTGCATGGTTGAGCTGAGCCGAGCCCAAAAAGGTATAGCTTATCTTGATTAGTGGGTTATTGTTGTGGCTCAGGGGTAACGGTGTGTTTATTGATTTGCTTGTTTATCCAGGTTGGCCTGTTACAGTTTCCAGTTATTTCTTTTAATCCCTTTAGTTATCTGTCTTGGCTTTTGTAATAGTTGTTTTAGTAAGTAAGCGGTTTGTGCTTTTAAAGGTTTATTAACTGGCTGTGTGTGTGTGTGTGTGTGTGTGTGTGTGTGTGTGTGTGTGGATTCCCAGAGCCAGCATTGTTGGGTACATCCTATTTTAGCTTCCCTTTATTTAGGTTTTTAGTTTAGTCAATCATTCGTGTTCTGCTTAATAAACTGACTCTTGTAAATAAAGATTGTTGTTAAATTGCTAAACACGCCTCTTCTAATTTCCTTAAGCTTTTACCTATGTGCTAGGGTAAAGTTTCCCTCCCGCTAGGTCACAATTGGCGTTGTTGGCAGGATCCATGTAGTACTGTAAAGTAGGTCCATGGATGTGGAATTCGTGGCACCCTGTGCGGGAGCACTGGGACGTGCTTGTGGAAAGAGGGGGGAAGATGTGACAGGGTGAGCATGCTGTCACTGTATCCCGATTGATCATACACCCTGGCTGCTTGGCCACAGGGATATCCCTTTGGCTGACTGGTTGGCCCGCGTCGCGTGACTCTCACCCGGGAGTCTGAGGTTCGAATCCCGCCCGGGCCCTCGTTTCTCCACCACACTACAATAAGTAATTATAAGAACTAATTTTGATTTTTGAGATTGTAACAGAATTGTTATGCTTTTTGTTCTGTGCTTCAAAACCTACAACCTTTGTAGCACCAGTGCTATAAGCTAACAACGTTAACGTACAGCCCTGCTGTGTAGAGCCAAGTCAGAGCCTTAAATCGCATCACCATGTCTCGATTTAAGTTCCTACATCAGGTGAAATACAAACAGCAGGTTTTTCATGTATTACAGTAGGCTTAATAATTTTTTATGCATTTAATGTAAAACATAAGCTCTATAATTTGTCTTCTTGTTAAAAGCATAATTCAATTAAATTATTTTTTTAAAGTTTGTGTGTATATTTTGGAATCATTTTTATTTCAGGCTGAGAATGCAGTTGGAAAGGGGAAAGTCTGGGTTGTCATACACATGATATGCAGCCACACTCTTTCTTAGTCTGAGGTGCATGTTCCAAACATCACTCTTGTAGACACAAATTTAACTTTCTCAGGTTGTTCGTGCAACTGCGAACAGCACATGTTCCTGAGCTGCATGACTAAAATTTTCGGTGGCAAAAATGTTTTTAAATCATGTTGACAAACTTTAAAGTTCACATAAACTGCCACAAGAAACAAAAACCTCCCATTGCAAGCCAATGGCTCACATATTTTTTTCAACATGAGCAGTCACAGAAATACGGTGGACATGGAAGTATTTGTGAAAAAAATTTCTATATGCTTGTTTTAATCACTTAGCCTGTAATACTTCTTTTTCTCTTTTTAGGACTTTCTTCTAAATCACATTTTTGATTGACTGCGTTCCCGTTTGCAACATTGTCTTGAACAACTTCCACTGGATTTGGACTTTTTAGATTTCATTTGCACTCAGGAGCTTGTTTTTTTAAATGCTTTGTCTGGTCAGGTAGACGTTTCCCCTGCCATTTTAGATGCTTTAAGCAGTTTGCACACACTTATAAATGGAGAAAAGGACAAAATATATCAACAAAGTGCTGTCATTCAGTTTGAGTGGGGACCTGCTGGGCGCCACAGAATGGCTCTTTCCCCCCATCATCTTAGCAATCTTCTGGAGTTGAACTTATCCATCCCTGCCATAGCTAAAATTTTGGGAATGTCCAGAAGCACCATATTCCGACGAATGAATGAATTCAATCTTTCAGTTAAAGCACTCTACAGCAGCATAAATGATGCAGAGTTGGACCAGTGCATCAGAGATATAAAATCCAGGCAGCCTCACTCTGGATATCGGATGGTAAAGGCACTTCTTCAGGCCAGAGGACACCGAGTACAATACCAAAGAATTCGAGCTTCAATGCACCGTGTTGATACAGCTGGTGTTATATCAAGGATGGTTTCATTAGGTTGCATTGCTCGACGTGCTTATTCAGTTCCAGGACCACGATCTCTAATTCATATCGACACCAACCATAAACTGATACGATAAATAATTTTAGCCTTTTAAAGTAGAAGATAATGTAGAGATTTTTTACATTTGTAAATAATGAAACTGTTGTGTTTTCATGCTTGTTACCCTATGCATCGCAACACAAATTGGTTTGCATTAATTAATGAACTACATTAATGTAAACTAATTTGTCTTGAGATGCATTCAAGCACTTTATGGATAACCTTTTTTTTTTTTAATTCCAAATGGGTATGTCTTTTGTTTCCTCACTTAGCTATAACATTGTCATCTTTGGGGGCATTGATGGCTTTTCTCGTAAGGTAAGTTGAGTTGGTCGATCTGATGCGATGTTTACAGAGATGTCACTAATTGTTTGTATTCTAATGCAGATTATGTATCTTGGTGCTGCTCCCAACAATCTGGCATCAACGACACTGGCATTCTTCCAAACATCAGTAGAGAAGTTTGGTTTTCCCCTCAGGTATTTACTGATGGATTTCAGACTATGGGAATTTGTCACTTGCTTTTTTTTAAGACTAGGTGTTTATATTTCATTAAAGCTGTAGTATAAGATGATTGCCATAGTGTACTTGAATACAAGGGGTGCAAATTATGAATTTTCCCTGCTTATGGTTATAAAACCCCTAAAATAAAATTGTAATCTTTTCTGACGTTAAGTTCACTATATTGCCATGAATTCTAACTCGATACCAATATGAAGAAGAAAAAATTACCGGGTTGTAATTGCTGAAGAAAACATTATTTTTAGTCTTTTGTTGCTTGCGATGCAAAACCAAAAAATCTGCAGTAAAGGCAACAGGTATTAGTAACTTTAGTGTTGTTTTATTCAGGCCTCTTGCTTCACAGTCCCAGCAACATGAACAGAGAGGGGGGCTTAAATATTTCTTTTCTTTACCTTCAAACATATACCAATCAGACAAAAAAAAATCATTAAACTAAAATATCAAACTCAAACTGGCACATACTGGAGATGCAAGACACAAACAGTCGAGATCAAAAGCCCATTTGTTTAAAGCCGTACTATGAAACTTTTTTTATATTTTTAAATCATGTTCTTGAGCCAGTTTGTGCTAAAATGATCTTTACAGGGTGAATGAAATGTCACTCAGACCCCCACCGCCCTCTGTGGCCAGAATACTGCACTTGCAACTTCTGAGTGGTGGTCCGGTCCCTGTTGGACTTAGTAAAGTGGAGCTGACATGCCTGGTGCTGCAGTCTGCTTCCAGCACATTTTCTGCATGTTTTAGATCATGAACACAGCTGATTTGTTTGATTTAGTGATGAACCGCTCCTGTAGACACTAATGAAGGCTGAGGAGACGTTTCAGCAGTTAGATTAAGGTGTTAAAATGATGAACGCACAGCGAGCAGAGAAGTTTTACTTTTGGTTATACTAAATTGACACAGGGGGTTGCTAAAAGCAAGCCAAAGCTGCATTAAGTCAATTTATTTAATTTCAAAGTTGATTGTAAATCACTGAAAGTATGGCTTTTTTGTTTTGGTTTTCAGGGTTCGTGGTGACCACGGAGGAGAAAATGTAGAGGTTGCACGGCTGATGTTTACTGTTCGTGGCACAGGAAGAAGTAG
>SSNS01001161.1:27560-41644 GCA_006937985.1 Aphyosemion australe
AAAGTGGCCGGTGACTGTATATTGACTGTTTACTCAATACTTTAGGCCTTTCATACCTTAGCTTTTTCACATCTTTTATATTCTATGTATTATACTTACTGTACACACCACATTACACTTTACTGATTATTTCACATAGTTAGATGCTAAACTGCAGTTTGTTGTTCCAGTTTTGGTCATTTTAGGTTAGTCCAGTCATCCAGAAACAAGATTGAGGGAAGATGACCAGGCTACTATCTCTTGCTAGCACCACAATCATACTGAACCTGAAAAATATTTATTTCTAACTCTCAGAGATAAGTAGTACTTATTGTTTGCTAGCTACCTTTTTAGTCTGGCTTGTATGTAGCATTACTATAATAAATTGATGGTTATCACCTACAATCATTCTATTTATTAATTTTATCCATGATGAATTCAATTTATTTACGTTAACAACTTTGTTCAAATGAACATGCCAGTCTTCAGTTCTCACTGGCTCTTTGCTGCGGTCTGTGTATCGAGCTAAAAACAGCATGAAACGTTGGGGCTCTGCTCTCTGTGCACATACACAGTATTTTGATAGAGCTGAATTCATGGAGTTTTTCTCCTTCACATGTTTTTTGTTTCTGCTGTTGGTCAATAGAACAAATATGAAATACTGAGTGGAACGTGGCCCGGTAACACTACCTGTTACCCGTCGCTATCTGGAAGCTCTGCTGCTCCTCTGTTACTCAACAGAGAGAAGGAGAAAAACCTCTCGCTCATATACTGCGATACAGTAGCACCCTTGAACTGCTAGTTTTGGTCCTTCTTTGTAGAAATAAATCTTTACTTGGATCTGAAAAATTTATAAATATAGTAACAAAGACAGATGGAAACACTGGGAACAGAACTGTTCTAAGCGAATAAGCAATCTGATTAGTTGGTAGCGTCACGTGGGGCGCTGTGCCGGCTAGATGCAGAAATGAAAGCAGACAAGCGCTACAGCCCAATATCACTCATTGAAGGCAGCTAAAACAGACATTCATGCGTAAAATGTTTAGCCTGTTTGCGTTCATCCACAATGAGGGAAAAATATTTTCCAGGACAACTCAAACGTTTCCAGGACATTTTACTTTTTTCCCCATTTTCCAGGTGTTTTCCATGACTGGAAAATAAGTCTATCATTTTCCTGGGGCCTCATTTATCAACCGTACTTACGAACAGATCTGTGCGTATTTTGTGCGTGGGAACGATTTTACGCATTGTGTGGTATTTACCAATTTGTACTTGTGCATGAAAACGTTCCTAAATATAAGAACAGCTCTGACCGTGTGTAGGAACAGCATCTAGTGGCAGAACGAAGGAACAGCAATTCTGAAGGTCTCAGTGATCCACGCGTGTTCCTCATCCACTAATTATTTTACCCAATAAATGAATATTTCGGTGGATAAACAGCTGTGTCACATTATTGGTGCTAAAACACACGTGACCGACGGGAATCTGACATTGTAGAATGGCTGATTTCGTGTTATTTTGTAATCACAATGTTTAATCTTCCCATTTTTATGATGTTTTAAATTATTTTGAATTTATTTATTTATTATGTTTTAATTTAATTTAATTATTTTGTCCTTGTGAAGCGCCCCGTTGTTTTTCTTGAGATGCGCTATAAAAGATCGTTTCTTATTCTTCTATTACTGGAGGATTTAGCAGAGCAGAGTGCACTCTGGAGGGAACGGCTCTTCCGTGAGCACAGCGCACTGATCCGATTCCAGTCCAGATTCTATTTTACAAATAAAACAACCTCCAGAACCTCCTCTGCTCCCCGATCATCAGTGTTGGGAATAACGCGTTATTAAGTAACGCGTTACAGTAACTACGTTATTATTGTGGTAACGAGCATGGTAACTAGTTAGTTTGCCGAAATCAGGAACGCGTTTATAATTAAATAGGGCCGTTATTCGTTACTTCGCTTGCCCGACTGCCGCTTCCGCGGCGGACTTTTTTTAAACAAACTTTATTGACAAGGGTAAACATAACAAAGTTTCCGTGGTGGACGTAAAAAGCGTAGGTGACGCAGTGACGTACGCACGTCGGCTCAAACCATGGCGGCAGACGAAGACGGTCAGTGCGTGGGATTTCTTTCGTGGAAATATGCTCATTATTTTTCCTTTCTGTCGGAAAAAGACAAGAATATTGTGGTGAATTGTACTCTCTGTGGAGGTTCGAAAACTCTATCCACATCAAAGACCAGCAATTCTAATCTGATGAAACATCTTCAGAAACAGCACGCAACTACCAAGCTAGTTGAAAAAGACCCCAAAGATAACGTCGGTGACACTAGCGCCACTGACGCTAGTCCAGCAAAACAATGTAAGCTTGATTTCACAAAGCCTGCTGCACAGTCTATCACCCAGCCAGAGCTACACAGGCTGATTGCCAGGTATGTTGTGTCGCATCAACTCCAAAATGATGTGTTTGCGTTTTTAGAGAGCTGAAACTATAGAAATAGATTAAAACAGACAGATAAAAAAGTGATACATAAAACAGACATTGTCATTTCTAATTTAGTTTCATTATTTTTATCATTCACTTGCACTCACACTACTACAATGCCAATTTATGTTCGTCATTAGGTGGTCCAGTGCACTTGTGGCAGGATAGGGCTAACATGTAAGCAAGCCAGAAGACTGGCAGCCTTGCTGGCTATTCGGTTAGGGAAGCAACACATTAATAAGAGAAATCTGAGTAAAAACCAAGTTACTTTCCCTAGTAACTAATTACTTTGAAAGTAACGAGTAACTTAAAGTAACTGAGTTACTTTTGAAAGAAGTAACTATTATTGTAACTAAGTTACTAATTTAAAGTAACTTACCCAACACTGCCGATCATACACGCGTTGTCAAGTGTCCGGTGTTTCGATCTCGCTGTCAATAAAGTTTTTCTTCTTTTTTCCGGGAAGAACCCAGGGAATCCCCTCCCGATCTGAGGACGTAGTGTGACCAAATATGGTTAATTGAGGGCGTTTCTGTATGTAAATGACGGTACATGGGCACGAGCACCTTAATGCGCACAGGTGGGATTTATCATCAGACGATTGCGGAAGAACATGCGTACGAGAGGCCACCGCATGTTTCATAAATCAGGACATTGACTGTTCGTACACACATTCTAAATTTCATCCGTAGGAGGGAATATAGGAACGTTTCTATGAACGTTTGATAAATGAGGCCCCTGGTTTTCCAGGACGAGAGGGAACCTTGCTTTTAGATCAAACCATGAAAAATTTTAGTTTTGGACATTTTTCAAGTGGCCTTAAACTTTGGATCAGGATTTTAATTTACGTTTCATATGTTAGCCATCAAAGACACTGTGTGTAAAAGAACAGGTGTTATGTAAAACATTTAATTCAATTTAAAGTCTTTACTCTAAACCTACCATTGTCAATGAACTGCCTAAGGTAGCCCATAACTCTGCACTTTGTTTCAACTGGGCAGTCATCATCATCGCCATCGCCTGGCCAAACAATCCGCTGAAGCAAGACCTGCAACAAATACAAAATGTACTTGTACTGCTTGCAAGAAACAAAATGTACAAAAACACCTGGTGTGTGTGTATATATATATATATATGAATAAACTATGGAAGTTTAACAGTCTCACTAGAATATCCATGAGACTGTTAAACTTCCATAATAAACAGCATAATAGAATAACAGTTGTAAAATAATGTATTTTAGCTCTGTGTGTTCACGAACGAGAGGACACGCACAGCGGTGAGAGAAAACAGGGAGCAAATTAATAAAATAACGTGGTTCAGTGTCTCCAAAAGCAACACAGCTCAGCCCGCCTTTGTTTATGCTATTAAGGAAGACACCACTAACTTCTCACAGCGTCTTTTGCGCCGCCCACGTGCTCGGGCATTTCCGCATTCCTGAGAAGTCCGTGTGAACAAAAACCGAACTGACGCGGTCGAGCCCCAACTGTATTAGCCCAGATGTGTAAGCAGCTTTATTATACAATTCCAGATGCATTCCAGAATCGACTTGCAGAACTTCACAGATCTCATAACATCTATTATGTAAACTGAAAAGGGGCATTTCGCAATTTTTGAGCAGGCAATGATGGAAGCCTCTGGGTTATGTTTGGTCAAGGAATTCAGTTTATAATATTTCAAGTGTTAACATTTTAATTAAGGTCTGACAAAAATCTGAAACGTTTTGCATACATAAATAGCTGTCATGCAAAATAGATTAATAGATAAAAATGGCATGCTATCTGCCAAGCTGTTACTTTTATAAGCAGATTAGGATTTAGTAAATAAACATGGTCTGCAGCATATTTCAGTAAAGTAGAAATTTGAATTGTATTCACAAAAAACATGCCTATTTAGGGTATATGACCATTTTATGTGTTGAGTACATTTCTTCATTTGTTGGATTCTTGGCAAGTGCCAAACATAGATTTACAATTTGTAACATTTTATTGATTGACTGAAATATTTTAATGTTTTTGGCAAAATATTTTATGTAAAATAATAATAATAATTTAGACATTTTTTCATTGTTGAGGCATTTTCTGAGCATAAAATTTACCTCAGGACTCACAGTGCTTTCTTTTGGAAACAATAACGGCACTGTGTCAGGTCGCTGGGTCAGCAGTGTCCACATTGGAGTTTCTTTGATGCCCCTTCTCAGCTGTTTTATTTGCCTTGTGACTCTTCCAATTACCTGATTAAAAAAAGAAGATAATTAAAATATTACACAAAAACATTTAACTTAAATTTCATTTCACTCACAGAGTGGATCAATAATTTCTCAAAAAGCCATCTTCTGTTGTTCTCCGTCAACAAAGGAAGGTCCCATGCAAAGGCCAAATCCTGTACACTTGTTTGTTCAGCATCAGAAAGTTTGGAATCTCCTTCAATCTTTAAATCAGAACTCAGCAATTCAAAACAGGGATTATAAATTCTTTAAACCGGGCATACACTGTGCAACTTTTTCCACTCGTAGCATTCAGCCCTATCTCAATATGAAAATAGCTGGCGAGCTGAGTTGACGCATGTGCTGTGTGTGTGGTACTATTGGGTTGCAGCGCTACTTCAAAAGTACTAGACCCTCACGAGGCATGAGCAAAATAGTAAACATGTTTGATATTCATCAGACCGCACGATTGCTGATCGGGGGCTGGTCATCGCCTCTCGTTAACCCCTATATACTACATGACGCACAACACAAAAATTAGTCCTCAAATATTCTCACACAAGATGAAAATTGGCTCAAAACAGTAAAAAAAATAATTCGCACAGTGTATGCCCAGCTTAAGGCATACAAGACAACAGTGTTATAAAAGACAAGCAAAAAAGTCAACTTTAGACCATATGTCATTAGCAAATGACTTCCTTGAGAACATTTAAAACTAGTTGATTGATTTAAGGTATCCACATACAAATGTCCATGACCCCCTTAAGGCTAATGTATAAATGTATAACCATAAACAGGAGCGAAGAAACATACAAGTTTTATTGTCTCCCTGAGGTCAAGGTCTGGACAGTCGTCAGGTGTAACTGTGGCAGTTTCAGGACTTCCACCAAGTAGGACATGTACAACAGCTGGGCTAAGTCCAGATAGGCACGGTCCTCCATGAAGAAAGGAGTGCCCCACCATTCTCCCTGCCATAATGAACATATCACTTTCCACAAGAAAATGAGATGCTGATGGGACTAAGTGGCCAGGCTCTCCCTCAAACACTGTGGTAACATTTGAGTTTGCTATGTGATAAAGAGAAGACAAATAAAATTACAAAATATCAAATATGACAGTTTGGACAACAAAGAATGACTAAAATAATCACTTCATTTGTAAGAAATAGTAAAGGAAAACAACAGGTATTGTATACCAAAAATAGACTTACCAAAATTGATGCAAAAGCCAGATGTCAGCTTCTCTATGCATGTTGATAAGAAAAAGCGTACTACTCCTTGTCCAATAGCTGTATCCCCTGTAAGGTCACAATAATAATTGATTTAAAAGAAACTCAAAGGTTTAATTTAAACATAATTGTAATCAATTTTACCCTCAAGCCTGCACTCCAGAGGACGTGACCATTCAACATTGGGTCTCTTGTAGAATGAGATGAGGGCCATGTCCTGCTCAGCCACACTCCGTCTTATATCCATTGTGAGACGTAATGGATTCTCCATTTCATGCATGTGCAGAGCATTCTTTGCACATTCAGATATGGCTTTTGAAGAGTCTGAGATTCCAAACCAGCCTTATAATACAATAGAACAGTAGGAATTAGGGATGATCCAATCAGGTTTTTTGCTACCAATCACCGATGACAATCTTCAAGAGCCCTTTATGGGGCAGGCCTCACTGAGGGCTCGCACCTATACTGGAGCAGTGCCCCACACACTGGCGGGCGTATATTAAAAGCTCTTCAGCTATTGGTGGCCTAATGAGAACGATATCCAATAGTAAGCCTTAAAGGGCTACGTTAAAAGGGACCTTGTATGTAAACCAACATTTTCCTTGTTGTTGAATAAAGACAGCTTGGGTGGTCAAAAGTAGCATACCAAAAATGTCAAAGCCGTGTGTGACCTAATTTTTATGTCAATTACAAAGTTGAAAAAGGTTAGAGAAAAACTTCTGTTCTAAGAAAGTCTTCCTTAACACGTCACTTGGGGGAGCCACGCCTCCTCAAACCTGCAAGTCTCCAGTGTAGGGCTGCAACAAACGATTATTTAGATAATCGATTAATCGGATGGGGTCTGGACTCGATTAATCGGATTAAACGGGAACATTTAAAAACTGCTAGGGAAACATTTTTTCTCTCCTTCCTTTACTTCATTTAACAACAGAACATTATTAGAAAACAGTTCAATATCGTGCAAAACAACATGATATCACCTCAGCTGTCTTACAGCTTTTGAGATATTGAATAACATTTAATTTCTACTGCCACCACAGCACCTAGATTACCACATTGTGCGCCAGTAAAAAGCATCTTCCTTACACAAAAACAACTTACATTCGTTCAATAAAGTTCTGGGGTGTTGGGGGGAAAATTCCTTGAAAAGATCTCGCACGAGTGCTACGTCTAAAAATTGTTTATCACACAGTGTTTTTTTCATCGCACGTGCGACATATATGTTCTAAGTGTGTCGGTCGTTCCTCATCAAAACACTGGCTTTCTCTCTCGATCTGATCTGCCTCGGTCTGCTCTGCTGCCGCTGCGGCCTACAGATGAGCTGCACGCATTGACTGCTAAATAAAGGTTGCACGACACGATAAAAAGTTGCACAACGCAACGAATCAATGACGAAAAGCGTTGCCAACGAATGCATTTATTAATCGATTTTATCGATTCGTTGTTGCAGCCCTACTCCAGTGTCTGAGGCCTTCTGGGGAAACCAACCAATCAGCAAGCAGCTCATTATCATATTCATGTCCTGGCAGAGTGGGAGGGGTCAACAGCTCTTTTCACACCAAGGCTGGTTTAGGGGTTTAGAATAGCCTGCATCAGGGCTCCTGGGACAGATGAAAGCCAAAAGAACATTTCTTATGCTTTTTAGAGGCTCAAAGCTGTTTTAGATTGTTGATTAACTGCATTCTAGGTCCTCTTTAATACTCATAGAATCTGGGGTTACAATACGTAACCATCCTTTTAAATTAAATATCTTAAGATGACCATGGCCAGGATGACAGAGAATATACATGTTGCAGATATGTTGGAATATTTGGCTTTTAGATATGTGTAATCCAGTATATTGACAGAAAGCAAATGTGTTAATTATGGATCTTGATATTTCACTACATTTACCAAGCAACACTGTCCTTACATAACTAGTAACTAAAACATTGACCTACCGTCCCTAACTGCACAAGAAGTTCCAGATGGTCCTGGCATATCTGCTTGCCCTTCCTCAATGACAGTACCTTCATGCTCGTTTTCATATCTTGTGCTACTATCAAGATATGTTTTATTGTCAGAGAAGGTTAAAACCAATGTCGATTAAAAATGGTTAATTTTTTGGTTTTTAAATACCTTTCTCCACACGAAGAGGCATGCAGCTCAATGAATTCAGTGGGGAACATTTCTGTACAGACAGGACACTGCTGCATTGGTGCTTTTAAATAAATTTAAAAAAGGAGAAGTTAACATTCTTTAACAAAATATTTTTTTCTTCTAATGTGTAATGTTATTGTAGGATAATGATGGTATCAAAGTGTGAATAAACATACCTTCCTTCTCTTTAGGTTCATCACCATCAGAATCAACAAGGATACTTTCACTGGCATTTTCACTGGCAGTTTCCATGGGAGGACAGGACTTTAGATGTTCTGTAAGAAGTTGTAAAGGAATCCCTGATCCACACTTCTGGCTTGTTGCTTTTGGCATGCTATCGAAGGATTGGTCATTTAGTGGTAGAGGATCAATGCTCAATTCCTCTTGAATAGGGGCAATGTAGATATTTTTACCCCCCCGACTGGCAGCTTTCACTATCTTTCCAGTATAGCCGATATCATCAGGAGGAACCAGAGAGAGTTTTCGGCTTCCCCATCCAGCTGTATCAAATATTGCAAAGCGAAAACAAGTATATATTCTGGTCATTAAAAACATTTATCATTTCATATATACCAACGTAAGAAATTTAACCACAACTAACAGCTGTTCAGAATTATAAAGTCACTATGAGTTAAAAAAAAGACATGAAGTGAAAATTAACTTTTTCTATTTATAACATTCTACTGTACACTAATAATCAGACAGCAGGATAAGTGTTCAGTTTATAAAATACAAGAAATCTTTATACATTCAAGGATATATACCCACCCCCAGGTTTGAACAGCAGCCAGCCACCTGTAACCTCCTTCAGTTTTGGAAACAAAACATTCAGGGCATCGTTTAACTGAAAATAATAAAAACTAGTTACATTTTTGATAGCAGAGTATGTCCAAATGCAGTTTACACATCACATTTAACATTCGCCATTCATTATACCCCTGCAAAAAATAGTATTCAAAGTCGAATGCATTAACACTGCAAATATTTGAATTTATTAACCTATGAATCACCACCCCGGGGGTGGTGGTCCCTGTATTTAAAAAGGGGGACCACAGGGTGTGTTCCAACTACAGGGGGATAACACTCCTGAGCCTCCCTGGTGAGGTCTGTTCAGGGGTTCTGGAGAGGATGGTCCGTTGAATTGTATAACCTTAGATTATGTTTCTTGTCTGGCCAGGAAAAGCCTTGGGATTCCCCTAAAGGAGCTGGCCCAAGTGACTGGGGAGAGGGAAGTCTGGACCTCTCTGCTTAGCCTGCTGCCCCCGCGACCCGACCCCTGATAAGCGTATGAAAATGGATGGATGGAACATATGAATCTAAAAAAAAACACAGTCCTTTTTATGATTATTGATAAATATTTAGCTTAAATCTAATTTATTATTTCCTGGGATGTACAGCTTTGGGTTTGTCCAATTCATCAACATTCATATTACACTAACATTTTCATATTTGCTGAAATAAATTNCAAGTAGGACATGTACAACAGCTGGGCTAAGTCCAGATAGGCACGGTCCTCCATGAAGAAAGGAGTGCCCCACCATTCTCCCTGCCATAATGAACATATCACTTTCCACAAGAAAATGAGATGCTGATGGGACTAAGTGGCCAGGCTCTCCCTCAAACACTGTGGTAACATTTGAGTTTGCTATGTGATAAAGAGAAGACAAATAAAATTACAAAATATCAAATATGACAGTTTGGACAACAAAGAATGACTAAAATAATCACTTCATTTGTAAGAAATAGTAAAGGAAAACAACAGGTATTGTATACCAAAAATAGACTTACCAAAATTGATGCAAAAGCCAGATGTCAGCTTCTCTATGCATGTTGATAAGAAAAAGCGTACTACTCCTTGTCCAATAGCTGTATCCCCTGTAAGGTCACAATAATAATTGATTTAAAAGAAACTCAAAGGTTTAATTTAAACATAATTGTAATCAATTTTACCCTCAAGCCTGCACTCCAGAGGACGTGACCATTCAACATTGGGTCTCTTGTAGAATGAGATGAGGGCCATGTCCTGCTCAGCCACACTCCGTCTTATATCCATTGTGAGACGTAATGGATTCTCCATTTCATGCATGTGCAGAGCATTCTTTGCACATTCAGATATGGCTTTTGAAGAGTCTGAGATTCCAAACCAGCCTTATAATACAATAGAACAGTAAGAATTAGGGATGATCCAATCAGGTATTTTGCTACCAATCATCGATGACAATCTTCAAGAGCCCTTTATGGGGCAGGCCTCACTGAGGGCTCGCACCTATACTGGAGCAGTGCCCCACACACTGGCGGGCGTATATTAAAAGCTCTTCAGCTATTGGTGGCCTAATGAGAACGATATCCAATAGTAAGCCTTAAAGGGCTACGTTAAAAGGGACCTTGTATGTAAACCAACATTTTCCTTGTTGTTGAATAAAGACAGCTTGGGTGGTCAAAAGTAGCATACCAAAAATGTCAAAGCCGTGTGTGACCTAATTTTTATGTCAATTACAAAGTTGAAAAAGGTTAGAGAAAAACTTCTGTTCTAAGAAAGTCTTCCTTAACACGTCACTTGGGGGAGCCACGCCTCCTCAAACCTGCAAGTCTCCAGTGTAGGGCTGCAACAAACGATTATTTAGATAATCGATTAATCGGATGGGGTCTCGACTCGATTAATCGGATTAAACGGGAACATTTAAAAACTGCTAGGGAAACATTTTTTCTCTCCTTCCTTTACCAACAGAACATTATTAGAAAACAGTTCAATATCGTGCAAAACAACATGATATCACCTCAGCTGTCTTACAGCTTTTGAGATATTGAATAACATTTAATTTCTACTGGTAACAATGTAATGGTGGCATGTGTATAATGTACGGATTGGCAATAATCCAGTTTAACCTCACCTGTTCAGGTGGCTTTTGAGTGACCTTTGGTTGATTCTTCTTTGCTACCTTCTCTTCATTCTGCTCTGTCTACCATTTCTGCCTTCCCATGATCCACTGATAACCCTTCTCTTATTCATTTTCCTTTTGCCTTTTTTCACATCCTTTTTTAATCACAATTTTTACTTTTCCCTTTTTCGATATTTTTAATTTTTATTTTTTTAGTTCTTGTGAAGCGCCTCGTGATTTTTACTTTGAAATGCGCTATAAAAAAGATTGTTTCTTCTTATTCTCAAATTATATTCATGGAAGCGTTTGTGAATTACATACTACAACGGCTTGCCATAGACCTGGGGCGGTGTTGCGCAATGTGCAGACTATTTGCAGCAACGTGTCTTCCAGTAGCTGCTGGGGCTCTGCTCTGCAGACAGCTAGTAAACAGGATGGTGGGGACTTTTCTTCGGCTTGTAGAGTTTAGTCATTCTTAGTTCCGCGATCGTGTTTTTGGAGCCCACGGCGTGAGTCTGCTATCCGCTGCTAATCCGCTAGCTTAGCATTAGCCAACCTGCCCGTAGCTGCGCGTTTGATCCCAAACTTTGGACCGTTTCTGCCTTTGTGTCTTTGCTGGTTTCTCTATTTTCCTCCACAGCACCTAGATTACCACATTGTGCGCCAGTAAAAAGCATCTTCCTTACACAAAAACAACTTACATTCGTTCAATAAAGTTCTGGGGTGTTGGGGGGAAAATAACTTGAAAAGATCTCGCACAAGTGCTACGTCTAAAAATTGTTTATCACACAGAGTGTTTTTTTCATCGCACGTGCGACATATATGTTCTAAGTGTGTCGGTCGTTCCTCATCAAAACACTGGCTTTCTCTCTCGATCTGATCTGCCTCGGTCTGCTCTGCTGCCGCTGCGGCCTACAGATGAGCTGCACGCATTGACTGCTAAATAAAGGTTGCACGACACGATAAAAAGTTGCACAACGCAACGAATCAATGACGAAAAGCGTTGCCAACGAACGCATTTATTAATCGATTTTATCGATTCGTTGTTGCAGCCCTACTCCAGTGTCTGAGGCCTTCTGGGGAAACCAACCAATCAGCAAGCAGCTCATTATCATATTCATATCCTGGCAGAGTGGGAGGGGTCAACAGCTCTTTTCACACCAAGGCTGGTTTAGGGGTTTAGAATAGCCTGCATCAGGGCTCCTGGGACAGATGAAAGCCAAAAGAACATTTCTTATGCTTTTTAGAGGCTCAATGCTGTTTTAGATTGTTGATTAACTGCATTCTAGGTCCTCTTTAATACTCATAGAATCTGGGGTTACAATACGTAACCATCCTTTTAAATTAAATATCTTAAGATGACCATGGCCAGGATGACAGAGAATATACATGTTGCAGATATGTTGGAATATTTGGCTTTTAGATATGTGTAATCCAGTATATTGACAGAAAGCAAAGGTGTTAATTATGGATCTTGATATTTCACTACATTTACCAAGCAACACTGTCCTTACATAACTAGTAACTAAAACATTGACCTACCGTCCCTAACTGCACAAGAAGTTCCAGATGGTCCTGGCATATCTGCTTGCCCTTCCTCAATGACAGTACCTTCATGCTCGTTTTCATATCTTGTGCTACTATCAAGATATGTTTTATTGTCAGAGAAGGTTAAAACCAATGTCGATTAAAAATGGTTAATTTTTTGATTTTTAAATACCTTTCTCCACACGAAGAAGCATGCAGCTCAATGAATTCAGTGGGGAACATTTCTGTACAGACAGGACACTGCTGCATTGGTGCTTTTAAATAAATTTAAAAAAGGAGAAGTTAACATTCTTTAACAAAATATTTTTTTCTTCTAATGTGTAATGTTATTGTAGGATAATGATGGTATCAAAGTGTGAATAAACATACCTTCCTTCTCTTTAGGTTCATCACCATCAGAATCAACAAGGATACTTTCACTGGCATTTTCACTGGCAGTTTCCATGGGAGGACAGGACTTTAGATGTTCTGTAAGAAGTTGTAAAGGAATCCCTGATCCACACTTCTGGCATGTTGCTTTTGGCATGCTATCGAAGGATTGGTCATTTAGTGGTAGAGGATCAATGCTCAATTCCTCTTGAATAGGGGCAATGTAGATATTTTTACCCCCCCGACTGGCAGCTTTCACTATCTTTCCAGTATAGCCGATATCATCAGGAGGAACCAGAGAGAGTTTTCGGCTTCCCCATCCAGCTGTATCAAATATTGCAAAGCGAAAACAAGTTTATATTCTGGTCATTAAAAACATTTATCATTTCATATATACCAACGTAAGAAATTTAACCACAACTAACAGCTGTTCAGAATTATAAAGTCACTATGAGTTAAAAAAAAGACATGAAGTGAAAATTAACTTTTCCTATTTATAACATTCTACTGTACACTAATAATCAGACAGCAGGATAAGTGTTCAGTTTATAAAATACAAGAAATCTTTATACATTCAAGGATATATACCCACCCCCAGGTTTGAACAGCAGCCAGCCACCTGTAACCTCCTTCAGTTTTGGAAACAAAACATTCAGGGCATCGTTTAACTGAAAATAATAAAAACTAGTTACATTTTTGATAGCAGAGTATGTCCAAATGCAGTTTACACATCACATTTAACATTCGCCATTCATTATACCCCTGCATAAAATAGTATTCAAAGTCGAATGCATTAACACTGCAAATATTTGAATTTATTAACCTATGAATCACCACTCCGGGGGTGGTGGTCCCTGTATTTAAAAAGGGGGACCACAGGGTGTGTTCCAACTACAGGGGGATAACACTCCTGAGCCTCCATGGTGAGGTCTGTTCAGGGGTTCTGGAGAGGATGGTCCGTTGAATTGTATAACCTTAGATTATGTTTCTTGTCTGGCCAGGAAAAGCCTTGGGATTCCCCTAAAGGAGCTGGCCCAAGTGACTGGGGAGAGGGAAGTCTGGGCCTCTCTGCTTAGCCTGCTGCCCCCGCGACCCGACCCCTGATAAGCGTATGAAAATGGATGGATGGAACATATGAATCTAAAAAAAAACACAGTCCTTTTTATGATTATTGATAAATATTTAGCTTAAATCTAATTTATTATTTCCTGGGATGTACAGCTTTGGGTTTGTCCAATTCATCAACATTCATATT
>SSNS01001162.1:0-28962 GCA_006937985.1 Aphyosemion australe
GTATGTAGGGGGCGCTGTGGCACATTCAAGAAATGACCACATGAATGTGTAGGCAGTGTTAGTGTGATGACACATATCAAATTTGGTACCGTTGTGACCTTGTTTGTAGAAGTTATTAAGGTTTAAATGGATGTAGGGGGCGCTGTTGCAGATTCAAGAAATGACCACATGAATGTGTAGGCAGTGTTAGTGTGATTAAACATATGAAATTTGGTACCGTTCTGACCTTGTTTGTAGAAGTTATTAAAGTTTGAAATTGATCGAGGTGGAAGTTTTTGCACAGTTTTTTGCGAATACCGTTGCCATGGTAACTCGAAACGCTAAGAAAAGTAATAGCACACCTCCGACGACCGAGCCGGTCATTTTGATGTAAGATATGTGGGGGTGCACGCTGCGGTTCGGGCTGTATTAATGTATACGGAAGAATAAGAAGAAGAATTATAAAAAAAAAATAAAGACAACAAATCCTCCGGTGGAGAGCAATAAGGGCCCTGCCTGTCTGGCAGGCCCCTTAATAAGAAGAAGAAGAAGAAGAAGAATAAAAATAAAGAGAACAAATCCTCCGGTGGAGAGCAATAAGGGCCCTGCCTGTCTGGCAGGCCCCTTAATTATAAAAATAAAGACAACAAATCCTCCGGTGGAGAGCAATAAGGGCACTGCCTGTCAGGCAGGCCCCTTAATAAAGAGAACAAATCCTCCGGTGGAGAGCAATAAGGCCCCTGCCTGTCAGGCAGGCCCCTTAATAACTAGAAAATTCCTGAAGAAATTTTGAAAAAGCATGCCCCCTGGTGCAAGATGGTGGCCATGTGCCAAAAGCCAATGTGCACAGCCACATCATCAGCAATACAAACCTTCTTCAACATGTCCTATAAGCTTGCTAATACATTGTGTTTGTCACCAGTAGGTGGTGTAATGAGTGATCTTCTAAAACAGTCATTAGTGCTCTGCTGAGCTCCCACTACCGGTGTTTAAATTTGTGTGAAACCCCAAGCTTTTAAACAGATGTTATAGCTGCTTGTTTTTTGGGGGGGTGTACAGTAACCAAACCGATGTGTTAAACAGTGACCCACAACAAAGCACACAAAAATTGGTGTGGATCTGATGTTGCATTATGGAGATATAGCTGGTTGTAAAAATCTAGGGGGCGCTATTTTGAAAATCAAATAAATCAACATTAGCTGTTCCAAGTTGGACAAAGGTAATTTACATGCAGTTTTGTGTTATTCAGATAATGCATGCGTTATGCAGAGCCAGCCATATCTGAGGAGGTGGAGCTAATATGATTTTTGTAATTGAGCATGTGAATGTGTTATCTGCTGTTGTGTGATGACACACAGCAAGTTTGGTTTAGTTGTGACCTTGTTTGTAGGAGTTATTAAAGTTCAAAGATCATCTATGTGAAGTTTGATGCGAATGGGACCATGCATGTGTTATTTATAGCCAAGTGTCACAAAGAGGGTGAAGCTAAACCTAAATCACCAAATTATAAAATGAATGTGTTAGGTGATGTTGTATGAAGAAATAAAGCAAGTTTAGTAGAGTTGTGACCATTTTTGTAGGAATTATTAAAGTTTTAACCAATCTAGGGGGCGCTGTTTCTAAATACAAAAAACATCCTTTTGAGCCGTTCTTAGGTGTACAAATGTCATTTATGTGAAGTTTTGTGACAATCAGATATTGCATGTTTTATTTAGAGGAAACCGTCTCTAAGGGGGCGAAGCAAAATTAATTTCAACAAATGACCACATGAATGTGTAGGCAGTGTTTGTGTCATGACACATAGCACGTTTGGTACGGTTGTGAACTTGTTTCTAGAAGTTATTAAAGTTTGAAATGGATGTAGGGGGTGCTGTGGCAGAATTAGACCAGGTTCACCAACAATTTGCAAACATTTCTTTTAGGGGCTGAATGAATATCCACTGTGTTCAAATTGGTGCAGATCAGAGAACGTATATTGAAATTACAACCAAACGTAATGAGGGGGGTGTTTGTGCGCAGCATTTTTTTGCTAATAACGTTGCCATGGTAACACAAAACGCTAAGAAAAGTAATAGCACACCTCCCCCAAACGAGCTGGTCGATTTGATTTAAGATTTGTGGGGGTTTGGGCTGTATTAACGTATGAAGAATAAAAATAAAGACAACAAATCCTCCAGTGGAGAACAATAAATGCCCTGCCTGTCGGGCAGACCCCTTAATAATACATTTTATTCATAAAGCGCTTTTCTAGACACTCAGAGATTCTGTAAAAAGTCAAGATAAAACAGGCAGATTATGCAACAATAAAAATAAACTTTAAAACTGTTTTGAAATGAGTCTTGAGACTAGTTTTGAAGGTGGAGAGGTCAGAGCAGTTGTGGAGGGGTTGTTGGGCTGAGTTCCTGAGGGTGGGGGCAGCAATGGAGAAAGCTGTGTCTCCCCAAGTTCAGAGCTTGGTCCTGTGAGGGAGGGAGGGAAGGTAGTGGGATGGGGCACGGTAGTGGAGCAGGTCAGAGAGGTAGGAGGGGGCCATGTTATGGAGGACTTTAATGTGATGAGGGAGAGGAAACCAATGGAGGTCATAAAGAGACAAGAGTGATGTGGTCATGGGAATGGGTCAGGGTTAGCAGACAAGCAGCAGAATTCTGGACGTCTTGAAGTTTGGTGAAGATTTTGGATGGGATACCATGTACAGTAGATGCTTTTGCTGTAGTCGATTTATGACGTGATGGACACATGAATGAGGATTTCAGGGACAGAGAAGGAAAGGGAAGGTCTAACAAAATGCAATCCAATCATATGACAAAAACATCCATAACACCTCTATCACCAACACATGCCTTTTCTTCTTCCATCACCACAATGGGGCCCCTTCATAATTCTGTCTACCCCCTCAAATATGCCAGTCTAGAACCAGCCCTGCTCTCTACATACATTTATGTTTATAATGTAGAAACTGAGGAAAACAATTTTCTCCTATCACTGGGCTTCAGATTTCAGAATCATAAATTGTTCATGAGGTTGTTCTTCACTCAGTCCACTGTATCTCTACAATATGTTGGCCTCACAGGAGCCGGGCTTCAGTATCTGTAAAGTTACAATGTGTTTAATAGCTTTTCTGAACCAGGGATAAAACATGGCATAGATCACTGGGTTTAGACAGGAGTTAAGATAGATGAGAAAGAACACAAATGATGCAACTGTTGTAGTTGTTAGACTATCTACGAAGAAAAAGCAGCAGTAATATGGAGAAAAACACATCAGATAAACAACAACAAGAACTCCTAGCGTTCTAGCTGCTTTTAGCTCTGATTTCTTTGTTTGTTGTTTCACTGAAAGCTGAAGTGTGACACTTCTATTGTGAGAGTGCACGGCACGAGCCTGAGTCACAGCCACCACAAATACTCTCATATACAGAACTATGATGATTGTAACTGGAAATAAAAAGGTTATGAACAGATCAAAAGTTCCTGTAATATAGTCAACAGAATATGTACATTCTCCAATGCAGGATTTACTCCTGCCTGGCTGCATCAGGTCCTCTTTTAGGAAGAAAATTATGTAGAAAGCAGCACAGCTCCAACAAAGACAAACACAGCGTTTAATTCTTGGTAAGGTGATTCTGGTGGGATAATGTAGAGGGTAACAAATAGCCACATAGCGATCAGCTGATATGAGAACAATGGTTCCAACTGAAGCACTGAGAGACACAGAGGCAACATAATAGTAAAAGGAACATGTGATATTCCCGAGTATCCAGCATTTTGACTTTCTAAAGATTTCAAATGGAATGACTAAAGAGTCAATAAGGAAATCTGATACAGCCAGAGAGAGGATGAGGATGTTAGAAGGTTTCTGGAGCTTCCTAAAAGGAAACAAAGAAAGTCAGTCAGAATAAAATAACTTATGCAGGGAAGAAATCACATTCTGAACAGATAAATATTTTTGATCAATTTGATGGGTTTTCTAATATCTGCCTGAAATAGGAGACTGAGATTATGATGAGGAGGTTGAGAACTGCTGTGATCAGAGAGATGAAGGACAACACAATGTTCAGGAGGACGGCTTCAGACCAGTGAGGTGTTGGCCTCCTGCAAGATCTGTTGAGTTGTGGAAAACAGAGCTCAGCTCCAATCTGTACCTCCATCATCAGATGGATACTGCTGTCTGAACAGAACCCTGTGTCACAGCTGATTTATTTTTTTCCTCCATTACACAATTCTAAATTGTCCTGAGCTTTACTGTTACTCTTCCCTTGTGGCCGAAAACATCAAAACAGCCCAAACAGGTTAACAAATGATGTTAGACAGTAGTCTCCATGGACCAGTGGCGGCTCGTCCACAGGGGGCGCTTGAACACCGCCCACCCTGACTTGAAGGGGAAACAAAAAAGTAAAAAACTCAAAATGTATTCATATATTTACTATAAATGTGTCAGTTTTGCTTACTGTTGGGAACCAATGGGCTACAGAATGTGACCCCCCCCACCCCCCACCCCCCCCCGAGTTTCGGTTTCAATTCATGTTTAAAATGCGCATTATAAGCTACACATTAGTTTTTAAATTTTGTTAATAGGCCAAGTAAAACCAGAGTTAAGACGGCTAACACGAAAACATAGCCGTGAAGTGTCTGCTGTAGACTAAGGATTTCCCCTTTAATTAACAAAATTGAGCCTCTCCTCACGCGTGATCGCCCTTAGACAGTTTTGTCTTACATCGGTAGATGTTGGAAATGAATGGAAATGGAGATAGGGCTGCTTCAGAGCATGAGAAAAACAGACTGATCCCCATAAGAAACGCTGCAATAATTTTTATTTTCCGCTGTACTGACGTATTTCCGGTTAAAAACCCCAGAAGTGTGAAAAAGGTCTATATGGGGCTTGAAGGAGAGGGAGTCATCGAGCCAGACACCAAGGTATTTGTATGTGTGGACCACCTCTATGATATTTCCCTCCAGAGTGGTCACTGGGGGCATACTTAGAGGTCATTTTTTAGAGTTTGAGAACAACATTAGTTTAGTTTTGTCAGCATTGAGGACCAATTTTAACTGCAGAAGTGTTTGTTGGACCTCATTAAAAGCTTTCTGTAAGAATTCAACAGCTTTAGTGGGAGATGTTCCAAAACAGTAAATGATTGTGTCATCAGCGTAAAAGTGCATATTAGCATTTTGTCCTATGTCATTAATATACATAATGAACAAGAGGGGTCCCAAAACTGATCCCTGTGGTACTCCCTTGTGGACACTCAAAAATTCAGAGGACAACCCATCACATTTAACGCATTGAGTTCTGTCCTTCAAGTAGTCTGTGAACCATGAAATCGCATGTTCAGACAATCCCAAACAAGGAAGCTTTTGTTTTAAAACAGCATGGTCTACAGTGTCAAAGGCTTTTGACAGATCAATAAAAAGTGAGGCACAGTTCTGCTTTTTATCAAGAGCAACAAGTATATCATTGATCACCTTTGTGACTGCAGTGATGGTGCTGTGCTTTTTTCTGAAACCTGATTGCAGACTTGAGAGAAGGTCATTTGAATTTAAAAAGTCTTACAGTTGTTCACTTACTAGCGTCTCTAGAGTTTTTGCCAGGACACACAGATTAGATATTGGTCTGTAATTTGTTAATAGAGCTGGGTCACCACCTTTTAGTAAAGGAGTCACAAAAGCAGACTTCCAAACTGATGGTATTTGTTTGTTTTTGATAGAAAGGTTAAAAAGAACTGTAAGAGGTTCTGCAATGAAATCAGCAGCCATTTTCAAAAATTATGGTTCTATCATGTCTGGACCAGAGGGTTTCCTGGGATCCAGAGTTCTACTAATTTTATGCACTTGCTCTACAGTAAACGGAACAAAGCTAAAAGAAGCACCAGGGATCATTTGGGAATCTGTGCAGGGGGACACAGAGAGTGTTCCAGTAGAAGTAGACACTGAACCACATGAGATAAAATGCTTGTTAAAACAGTTTAAAACCTCAGTTTTATCATGCACTGGGACAGAGTCGTTTAGGATACATTTTGGAAGAGCATGAGAAGTTAAGTTGACAGATAAAGACTTAATGACTTTCCAAAATTTCTGTGGATTATTGAGGTTCTCAGTTGTGATAGATAAGTAATAGTCTGATTTGGCCTTTTTGATGAGAGTAGTACATTTATTTCTTAGTTGTTTAAAGATAGCCCAATCAGAGGGGAGATTTCCTTTTCTGGCTTTGGCCCATGCCACATTACGCTGATGGATAATATTTGACAGCTCGGGGGTGAAGCAGGGATTTTCTCGTCCTTTGATTCTGAGTTTCCTGAAGGGGGCGTCCTTATTTACAATTTCCATGAAAGTCTTGTTGAAGAATGCCCATGCTGTCACGATCTGGAGGCTGAAGGCTGAGATGAGGATCCAAACGCAGGTGAGCAGTTAAAAGGCAGGTGAGGAGGTTTTAAAGGGGTTTTAATGAAGACACTGAAGGTTGACACAGACTGTAACACAAAGCAATGAACCGACAAGACACACAGGACTGACAGGGTTTAAATACATGAGGATCTGGGGAGCTGGGTGATTGGGAGAACGAGAGGCAGGTGGGACCAATTGACTGGAACTGAAGCAGGGAAGACGAGACACGGGTGAGCAGGGAGCTGGAAAACAGGAGGGCTGGAAGGCCGAGCCTGACAGTACCCCCCCCCCCCCCCTTAAGGGGCGGCACCGGACGCCCAACACCGACCAGGACCAAGTCTAGGGGGCCTGCGTCGGGGGCACAGGAGGCGGCCAGATCTGGGGGGCCGGCGACGAGGGTGCTGGAGCCGACAGGATCTGGGGGGCCGGCGACGAGGGTGCAGGAGGCGAGATCGTGGAGGCCTGTGGGGCCGGCGACGTGGGTGCCGGAGCCGGCTGGATCTGGGAGTGGCTGAGGCGGACTGGAGACCGGCAGGCGGGAGAGTGGCTGGAGTGGCTGAGGCGGACTGGAGACCGGCAGGCGGACCGCCTAATCCCTATTATCGACCTAGACGGGGCAAAATGTGAGCGTGTGTTAAAACCCCCCTGCCCATTGAGGTCCCTCGTGACCTTGACCTTCGCTGTCTTGCAGTCGGTGGGCCTGAGCTTGGGGAACCGACAGGCTCCCAGCCGAGCTAAACCCCGCTAGAAACGCTGCCTGAGCATCCTTCAGAACCACCCTCTGACATCCTCTCACACATTGAGGGGGTCGTGGAGCAGGCGGATGCTGCTCTCAGGAATGAGGTTGAGCGAGACAAACTACGTCGTGTTCTTCTGAAATACAAAAACTCTCTTTCAGTCGACTCCCTTGACTGCGGGTTGACCACGATCCATGAGGTGAGAATTCCTACACCTCCACATGCAACGCCGACCTTCGTGCATCAATACAAGATTCCCCTGGCATCCTATGGACCTGTCCAGGAAATCATTGACAGCCTGTTGGAAAAGGGTATCATTCGACCCTGTAACAGCACCTACTCGGCTCCGGTGTAGCTGGTGAGGAAACCTAATGGTAAGTGGCGTCTAACCATTGACTACAAGAAACATAACCAGCAGGTTCCATTGTCTCGGTGGCCGATGGCCCGCTTGGAGCAGGAACTTCCGAAGGTGCGAGACTGTAAATTTTTTTCCTCCCTTGACATTGCTTCTGGTTTCTGGACGGTCCCTGTCCATGCGGCTGACCAACATAAATTAGCCTTCGCCAATCGCCAATACACCTTCATGCGGTGTCCATTTGGCTACTCAAACTCACCCTCTGAGTTCAACATCTTCTTGGACAAAGCCTGCCCCGACACTCGGGAGCAGGGTACTATCTTCTATGTCGATGATATTCTCATTCGTCAACCAACTTTGGACGACCACCTGCCCGAGCTGGACCATGTCATGTGTCAGCTCACAGCTGCGGGTGCGAAGATCTCCCTCACCAAGGGTCAGTGGTGCAGGTCGAATGTTCCATTCGTTGGCCTCCTTGTGGGTCCACAGGAAGTGCAGCCTCAACATGGTAGAGGCTAGGGCATTGCCACCATTAAACCCCCACAGAATGTCTCTGAACCTCGGAGTTTTCTGGGTGTGTGCAACTACTCCCGCCAGTTTGTTGAGAACTATGCTGAGCTGGCGAGACCTCTGACTGCCTTGCCTTCATCTTTTTTTTATTAGCTGTTTTATTTTTCTGGTTTTATTTTATGTGTTTTTATTTTTATGACTGTTTTTATATGTGTTTTATGTGTACGACAGTGAATTTTTAACTTTTAGGGTTTTTAGGTTTAATGCTTTTACTCAGCTTGGTCAGCTGACATGCTGTTTTTAAATTTGCTATACAAATAAATTTGGTATGGTATGGTATCTTTAAGTATTGAAGAAACGACATGGTGTCTGAGGCATCTTGGTAAACGCCTACTTTAATGTGTCAAAATTTGATTCACCCAAATTATTAAACATTAGAAATGATACAACCCCATGCCGGCCTGGAACAGATCAGTTCCTGCTCAAGTCCTGACAAGTCTTGACGAGGTCCACTCCTCTCAAAGGGGTGAACCTAAAACAACTCAAGCTACGCTGCCTTGGTTCGGCCAGCCGGGAAAGCAAAGCTCAATAAAAGGAACCATCCTCTATTTTTGACTCCGAGGTCAACTATTTTTGTAAACTGCCTCTAAGGCAAGCAACTTCCCCAAACGCTGCAGTCACCTGGAAGTAACCGACTACCATCGGTTCGTATCGGGCCCGCTACTACCTCCATACCTCAGAGGTCCAAATCGCCGACAGCCGTCAGCACCGACCTCTAGATGACCCCTGGATCACCGGGATCTTCCACACACAAAGGTGTAGTAGCCCAGCCAGCTGGTGTCAAATGGTATTTATTAATTTGATAACTGATTAAACCATCCAGATTGATTTAAACCAGACATCATAAGATTCCAAGACACTTAATGCTGATTATGCAACATAACACCTAGCTACATTACATCACCTCATTAATTGTCTCAGTATCTTTCTTAAACCTTAAACATAATTTGTTCTATGTCATCATCGATTAAGGAATATAGTATTAAATTTATTTTTAGAACTAATTTCTTGACTGTCTGAATTATTCTGAAGTGTGCGGATTACTTACGGTAAAAATAACCTAGAGTAATGTTAAATTAACATTCAAAGATCATTAAAATTAATAATTCATATTTATATGGAATATTACATCTCATTGATCCTTTTATAAATATGTGGCTATAGCCCTCACGCTACACTACCTAGTGAGGACCCGCATCAAATTGCAAGTCAACACCCATAGGAACAACAACAAGGTCAAACCAAGACTAATGGGCTCGACACACGGGAGGCAACAAATGGCAGCGGCCAGCGGCAAAAGCCAGCGAGGCCTCCGTTCCAGGGTGAATAGCGAGTCTTCTGTTGTTTTGATTGGCCGTCAGATTGGAGGGAATTTTGGGTTATTAAAGCAGTTCAGAATTGAAAAAGCGGTAGATATGAAGTCTCACAAGGTTTTGCTAAAGTTAAGTGAATTCTTGTAAAGCTCTGGGACAACAGACACGGCAAGTATTAACTTATCCTCCATGTTTACCCGGAGATGTACTGAGAAGCATCCTATCCGCTCATTGGTCAGTCAATGAAACCTCCGCTGATTGGTCCTTGTCCGAGCGACAGCGATGAAAAGTTGAAAATTTTTCTACTTTCTGGGATCACGTCGCTGGCTCGCGTGTGCACGACACATGCACAAGTGCAAAATTTCACATGCACGTTTTTCGCGTTTCGCTTAGCAGTAGGGAGACCCGCGATTATCGCTTTGTCGCGCTTTTCTCATTGAAAATGAATGGAGGAGAGGCAATGTCGCCTCCCGTGTGTCGAGCCCATGAACGTACATCACCTGAGAGATGAAGAGACAAGAAGGAAGTATTGTGAGACAGTTAAAAGTAAGATGGAAGAGACAAGGAATGACGGCAACAATATAGAACAGGCATGGGAACAGCTTAAGAATGCCTATGTCAACTCAACCTCAACCGTAATTTATAAAGCACCTTACAAACACAGGGAATGCCACCAAGGTGCTGTACATAAAAATAATAAAACAGATAAAACTAACAAAGACAATCAAAATCAACAAGTTAAAATTACAAGATAAAAACATATAAAACATTAACAATAAGCTAACCCACAGAGTTAAAAGCCAGATCATAAAAGTAGGTCTTCAGCCTCACTTTAAAAACCCCCACTGATGGAAAGAGCCTAAAAGTTAGGGGCAGCGTGTCACATTCTGTCCTGTCTCCCCTGTTCTGTTCAGTTCCTTGTTCACGTTAATTGATCCCACCTGCCTCTCGTCTCCTAATCACCAGTTCACCCTCCTCCTCATGTATTTAAGCCCTGCCTGTTTTCTGTTCCTGGTCGAGTCATTGTTAGTTGTTAGTTGTCAGTTGTGTTCCAGTCAGTCAGTGTGTTCAGTTCTCTCATTAAAACCTTTAAAACCGCTTANCGTTACTTAATAACATGTTATTCCCAACACTGGTTAGGACACAGAACAGAAAGCTCAAATTCTAACCCAGATCCTTACGTTGATGAGTGTATTATATAAACAGTTATTTTTATACAATTATACGTATTTTAGCTAAATATGAACTGTACCCTAAATGTTTTCAACGTTGTGTTTGCAGTCTGGCTGCCCTCTAAAATATAAAAATGATAAATGTTCCTGCTGCTTCAAAGGGAATTGCTTTGATAAAATACATAATCAGTGTAGTAATTAATACACATTATTGATCAATAATCACCAAAAAATCCATGTGGAAATGAGAAAAGGGTCGTTTTAGCGTCCAGTCCTGCCAGAAGCCGCTCATACTGACTGGCAGCGCTGAGCTGTTTGGAACTATTCGGGGCTACATGAACCACGTGACCGCGTGTCAGCGAGTTCAAAGCATGTCGCAACTTTCTCTTTTGACTTCAGAGGAAAGATCACCAGAGCGTGCCTTCTCCCGGTTTGAAGCGTGTTTTTCCCAGTCAGAGAACCACTCTGCCATCTAGTGGTCATTTCTTACAACCATTTGACTACGTTTTCATAGCTCATAAACACATTTATGTCTAAATAAACTATTTTAGATTATTAAAAAGTAAATTTAGGTTAATGTTTTGTAACTACAGGATCATGAGATATTCTATTTTTCCACAGAAAAACATGTTTGCTCCTTCAACACAAGTTTAGACTAACTCCAAAGAAAATTCAGATTTCCCAGCTTTCACCCAGCATTGAATGCACCATCTACGCACAAATCAGTCAGGTGTGAAAAGAGTCTCAAAAGGGTTTTTGTACTTGTAAACTGATCTGTGTCACATTCTGTCCTGTCTCCCCTGTTCTGTTCAGTTCCTTGTTCACGTTAATTGATCCCACCTGCCTCTCGTCTCCTAATCACCAGTTCACCCTCCTCCTCATGTATTTAAGCCCTGCCTGTTTTCTGTTCCTGGTCGAGTCATTGTTAGTTGTTAGTTGTCAGTTGTGTTCCAGTCAGTCAGTGTGTTCAGTTCTCTCATTAAAACCTTTAAAACCGCTTACCTGCCCTCTCCTGCATTTGGGTCCTCCATCTTCACCTTCAGCGCAGCAATCGTGACAGAATGACTCGACCAAACCAAGGACCCAGCAGGGAGACCCGCAGAGGATCCGGACGACGACGCCGGTCCTCCAAAGCTGCGCCGCCTGACGCAGAGTCACAGCTCCAGCTGCCCCTGCCAGGTCAGCCAGTTCCGGGCCCGGGGATCGAGCCTGCAGACGGTCATGGCGAGTTCGCTCGCCTGCAGGCTGAGGTAGCCCGGCTTCAGGCCATCACCAACCTCCGGCTGTTCCAGATCGAGGCTCTGTCTCCAATGGTCCACCAGTTGGCTCTGGGAGTCCAGCCGCTCACTCCGGCTCCAGAAGCGGAACCCCCGCTCACTCCTGCTCCAGAAGCGGAACCCCCGCTCACTCCGGCTCCAGAAGCGGAACCCCCGCTCACTCCGGCTCCAGAAGCGGAACCCCCGCTCACTCCTGCTCCAGAAGCGGAACCCCCGCTCACTCCGGCTCCAGAAGCGGAACCCCCGCTCACTCCGGCTCCAGAAGCGGCACCCCCGCTCGCCCAACCTCCAGAAGCGGCACCCCCGCTCGCCCAACCTCCTGAAGCGGCACCCCCGCTCATTCCGGCTCCGGGGACCAGAGTTGTGCCGTCTACACAAGAGACCCCTGCTCTGGAACCCTCACCCAGGCTCCAGCTTCCTGCCGCCAAAGAGACCCCTGCTGGGAGACCTACGGAGAAGGTCCCAGTTGTGCCGTCTAAGGCAGGAGTTCCAGCCTCCCTACCCTTCATGCACCTATCCAGCCGGCCTATCCAGCCGCCGCCGCTCAGCCAGTCTCCACATCCCGAGCCGCCTCTCTTCGTCCCAGCTCCAGAGGATCAGCATGCTGAGGGGTTCCTGTCAGAGGTGTTCCTGCCTCCTCCGGAGTTTCAGTCTCCCCCATCAGCGCTCCGGTCTTCAGCGGCCCCACATCCAGAGCCGCCTCCCATCATCGTCCCGGCTCCACATCCAGAGCCGCCTCCCATCATCGTCCCGGCTCCACATCCAGAGCCGCCTCCCATCATCGTCCCGGCTCCACATCCAGAGCCGCCTCCCATCACCGTCCCGGCTTCACATCCCGAGCCGCCGCCTCTCATCGCCCCGGCTCCAGAACCCGAACCGCCGCCACTCATAGCCCCGGCTCCAGAACCCGAGCCGCCGCCACTCGGGCCCCGGCTCCTATATCCACGGCGCCGGCCTCCCAGGCCCTCCTGGCCCCGGCTCCTGCATCCACGGCGCCGACCTCCCAGGCCCGCCAAGTCCCGGCTCCTGCACCCACGGCGCCGACCTCCCAGGCCCGCCAAGTCCCGGCTCCTGCATCCACGGCGCCGACCTCCCAGGCCCGCCAAGTCCCGGCTCCTGGTCCCACGGCGCAGGCCCCCCAGGGTTCCCTTCGGCCTGCGTTGGGCGTCCGGTGCCGCCCTTTGAGGGGGGGGGTACTGTCACATTCTGTCCTGTCTCCCCTGTTCTGTTCAGTTCCTTGTTCACGTTAACTGATCCCACCTGCCTCTCGTCTCCTAATCACCAGTTCACCCTCCTCCTCATGTATTTAAGCCCTGCCTGTTTTCTGTTCCTGGTCGAGTCATTGTTAGTTGTTAGTTGTGTTCCAGTCAGTCAGTGTGTTCAGTTCTCTCATTAAAACCTTTAAAACCGCTTACCTGCCTTCTCCTGCATTTGGGTCCTCCATCTTCACCTTCAGCGCAGCAATCGTGACACAGCGCATTCCAGAGTTTCGGTCCTGCTACAGAGAACGCCCTGTCCCCTCTTGACTTCAGCCGAGCCATGGGAGCTGCAAGCAGCAGCTGATTCTCAGAACGTAGTGTCCGAGCCGGAGCATATGGCCGCAGCAAGTCCATTCAGCGCCTTCAACACCATCAAGAGAAGTTTAAAACAAATTCTAAAATTAACAGGTAGCCAATGGAGAGCAGCCAAGATTGGTGTCACGTGATCATACTTCCTTTTTCCTTCTAAGAATCTTGCTGCAGCATTTTGAACAAGCTGCAGTCGAACTACTGTACTTCTACCTACACCAAATAAGACAGAGTTGCAGTAGTTGAGGCGCGAGGTTATAAAAGAATGGACAACAGTCTCAAGGTCTTCTTCTAGATAAAAATGGCTTTATTTTAGCCAAACGTCTTAAGTGGTAAAATGAAGAGGATACTACAGCACCAACATGGGCATCCAATCAGAACGTTCTGTCCATCTTCACGCCAAGATTGACTGCAGAAGCACCCAAGTAGGCACTCAATTTACCACAGTCCACCTTGGAAAAATCAAAATGTTCACTGGGTCCAAACAACAATGCCTCAGTTTTATTTTCATTGAGACACAGGAAGTTTTCTGCCATCCATGCCTTGACTTCTGCCAAACAATCCATCAAATGACTTATGTAAATAGAGAACAACAAGGGTCCCAGTATCGAACCCTGCGGTACTCCCTAAGGCAGATGTGAGAAGCTGGATGAAAAACCACCCATCCTCACACAAACCATCCTGTCATGGAGATAAGATCTAAACCAGTTCAGGGCTTGACCAACAATTCCGACATAATGTTCAAGATGGTGGAGCAGCACTTCATGGTCCACAGTATCAAATGCTGCTGTGATATCCAACAGAACCAGCAGGACCGGATTTCCCCCATCTGTAGCTAAGAAAATGTCATTGAAAACCTTAATCAGGGCAGTTTCAGTACTGTGCAGCATTTTAAAACCTGACTGGAAGGTCTCTAAAATATTCAGTTCATTGAGAAAGTCCAGTAGCTGAGTGTGGACACATTTTTTCTAGCACCTTACTCCAAAGAGGGAGCTTAGAAATAGGCCTGTAATTAGCTGGAAACGATGCGTCCATCCCAGGTTTCTTTAAAAGTGGGTGAATAACTGTTTTTTTTTTATCTGTCGGCACAAAACCAGAAACCAAACTGCTGTTTATAATGTGCAAAATCATTGGTGCAACTGCTAAAAAAAACTTCCTTAAAACGACGTGGGGGCAAAATATCCTCTTGTGACCCACTGGGTTTTGCCCCCTCAATTAATCTAGCTAAGTCAGCTAGTGAAACTGGTTTAAAGGAAGCCAACTGTCCCTCACAGGGTCGATAGAGATACTTGCAGCTTGTCCTTCTTCCACTTTCTCTCACACCTCCTGCATTCCCTTCTTGCAGCCCAGGTGTGGTCAGTAGACCACAATGTAGCAGCATGATTCACCTTTTTTGGGCGAAGAGGCGCAATAATGTCCATAATGTCTTTACAGGTGTTATTAAAATAACTGAGTAGGCCATCCAAAACTGACCAGTCACCCAAATAAGGCTCAGCTTTACTAAATAACAAAGAAAACTGTCCAGATGTAGCAGAGTTCACAGAACGACAGAATCTAACAGGAGCTGCAGATTTAACGACGCTACCACGCACAGTAGTGTCAAATAAAACTGGCTTGTGGTCCGAGAAAACAGCATCCTGAATGCATAGGTTAGACAGTGCATCCAAGTGACAGCACGAGATCCAAAGTGTGACCACATACCTGTGTGGCCTCACTAACCCACTGGGTGAAATTAAAAGAGTTCACAAGATTGATCAAATCTGAAACCAATGGTTTTCCAGGACACCAAACATGGATATTGAAGTCTCCAAGCAACATAATCTGGTCATAATGAGATGCACAGTCAGCTAAAAACTGAGAAAACTCAGACAAAAAGTCCTTATTGTACCTCGGGGTCGATAGACCACCGCACAGAGGAGTGGTTGTGGGTGACCAAGTTCAAACATGCACAGTTCAAAGCTGGTAATAGGAGACCAGACCGGGGGGTGTTTAACCTTGAGGTTAGCTTTGCAGATAACTGCTAATCCACTACCACGCCCAGCAGCTATCGGCACATTGATAAAAAACACCAGTTCATTAAAAACAGAGGACTCACCCGGTAGAATCCATGATTCCGTTACACAGAGGACCTCCAAGCCGTTTGTGGTAAAAATTTCCTTCAGAATAAATGTCTTGTTAGCCGCTGACCTACCATTAACCAGGCCCCACCTTAGAGAAGATGACACAGAGACTCCAATAATCGATGGAGCTCTGGGTACTGGTCGAAGATTCAGCAAGTCGACTCCTCTCCGGGTAAACCGCTGAAAAAGAGGGGGACGATCACCGCATTCCCATGAGCAGCCAGCTACAGGAACGAGCCATGAGCCCACTGGGTCCAGCCCCCTCCATGGCACCACAAACCGAGCTGATGAGACGTCCACCACGACAGCCTCGCTTCCTGCGTTTCCTCCTCGAACGTAGCGGTGACGGCATGGTTCGACAACACGCCGCTGAGCCATCCAGAGAGCTACTGTTCCTATGCTCCTCAACCGTAGACGGTAAAAGTCCGGCAGAGCAACCAATTCTAATTAAGGTCTGGCGATCATCCACAAGTCTGGGGTGAGCATAATGAAAAACACAAGCTAAAATGAGTAAAAACACAAAAAGTAAATGAACTGGTAGACGGCAGGCCGGCAACAATGGCGACATCTTGCATTATACAGTATATCGCCATATGTCAAGTCCACAGAAAAGGTGCTAGGCTTTAGGACAGGAAAAAACAAGCCATGGCACAGTAATAAAACATTGGAAATTGATCGACGAAAGGAAAAGACAGCACCCACTCAGAGACTCAGAGAGAATCAAAATCAGAATGAGGGAAGAGTATAAAAAGAAGGATATAGAGGTGAAGAGGAGTGTGAGAAGAAAAGAGGAAGTGGATATCAGAAAACGCAGAGAGAGCACAAAATGCTGTGTAGAATGCAGCTGTCAGGACAGAGCACTAGACAAACAGCAGCAGTAAAAGATAAGAATGGGATGCTGCTGAAGAGCAAAGAAAAGAGATTGGCGAGGTGGAAGGAACATTTCCAAGAAGTGCTCAACAAGGAAAGACCGGAGGAGCCGCCACAAGAAGAGGAGGAAGTGAGAGAAGACCTCGACATCCCAGTGGATACACCAACTATCCGAGAGGTAGAGACTGCACTGAAGGCTTTCAAAAATGGAAAAGCCCCAGAAGCAGACCGAATTTCAGCTGAGATCAGTGGCAGCTGGTGAATTTTTTTTGGGTGGGGCGCATTTTTAATTTTTTTTTTTTTATGTTAGTTCTTGTGAATGGTTTTTATCTTGAGAGGCACACACACTAAAGGGAAGAGGCTCTTTTAAACAATAGAATCCACGTTTTCTACCTCAACACCACCCAATGACTGCAAATGAAAAGCAAAACAAAGCTATTTTCATGAAGTCAAAAGCTAAATTCTGTCTTACCAGCGAAAGCAGACGCTCCGCTCTAAATGGTAGCAGATGGAGGGTGAGTGATAACTTACACAAAAACACTCATAACTCAATGAAATCTTAACGGATTTACAAATGGTTTACATTATTACAAACCTTATAACACATATGCTTGATAGGACATACTTTAACATTTTTAAATTAATGGGCCAAATCCATCATATTTCACAGCCACATCTCTGGCGTTTATAACAAACCAAACCGTTTGAAAATCGGTTGAAAATTGAGCAAGTTAGTTGCTTAAGTAGTACATTCACCATTGACAGCAATGTTATGAAAGGGGGCAGCTGTCGCTAGTAAGATGGCTGCCGCGAAGGGACATTCGTCCAATTGACAAACAACGCGGGTAAGGCATCGAGTGATATATATGATATCTATAGGTGAACTAGCCTGTGGAGAATTTTCCGGTTCTGTCTGGGCTGGGTGAGCTGACCAATCAGCATCCTCCTCCTGAACTGAGCAGACTCCCCCCGTTTGCGATCGCTACACTCTGCGCCCAAATGCTCTCCTATTCCTTGTCGTTTGGCATCCAGTGTGCATGCGCCAGTTAGCCCGTATTAACTCAATGGCAAAGATGGCTGCGCCCATGAGGATTCGGCCGTGTTAAAAGTATGAACGTTATTAAACTACAATTAAATGCAGATTACACAGAGCACTTACAGTCCATATGGTGTCTAGATCGTTTAGTTTAAATTTTATGTTTTTTAAAATACATTTTGTGATTCCTATCTTCTTCTTCCTCTTCCTGTGAGACTGGTGGGGCGGCGCCCTAGCGCCCCCTATGGACGAGTCGCCACTGGCTGAGATGCTCAAAACAGATGCCGAACAAACAAGTAAAGAACTTAAGCATATCTTTGACCTCATTTGGGAAAAACAGGCAGTGCCAGCACAATGGACAAAAGGACTTATATGCAAAATTCCAAAGAAAGGCAACCTTCAGGAATGTGGGAACTGGAGAGGAGTTACCTTGTTGCCTTTAGTCAGCAAAGTCCTTAGTAACTTCCAGTGCTCTGTCATTGATGACAAAGAAACAACAGACTGGTTTTCAGTGACGACAGGAGTGACGCAGGGGTGCTGTATGTCAGGATTCTTGTTCCTCTTGATCATTGACTGGGTCATGCGGAAAACTGTAGAGGGTGAAAGAACGGGAATTCGGTGGAACTTCACAACCATGCTGGAGGACCTTGACTTTGCAGATGACATTGCCCTGCTGTCTTCAGCAATGACACATCTCCAACACAAAACAACCAAACTAGAAGACAGCGCAGCCAAAGTCGGGATGAAGTTGAATGCCAGGAAGTGTAAGGTCATGAAAGCCAATAGCAAAAGTGAAGAGAAGTTGAAGGTTGGAGAAAGTGAAGTAGAAGAAGTGTAGAGCTTCACTTATCTGGGTGCAAACAATACCAAAGACGGTGGAGGTACAACAGATGTTAAGAAGAGAGTGGCACTAGCAAGTGCACAGTTCAAAAGGTTATCAATCATCTGGCAAGCTGGAGACATCAGCAAGAAGATAAAAGCCTCCCTCTTCAAGAGTCTTGTCTTGTCAGTTTTATTATATGGATGCAAGTCCTGGAAACCAACTATGGGAGAAGAGAAGAAACTCAACATCTTCCAAACTAAATGCCTGAGAAGGATCTTCAAAATTTGATGGCAACAACATGTCTCAAATAAGACAGTTTTGGAGATGGCCGGGACAGAGGAGATCAGTGAGGAGGTGAGGAGAAGACGATGGAATCGGCCATGTGAAAGACCCAACAGCCGACTGTGCTGTAGCCCTCGGGTGGACACCTGAAGGAAGAAGGAAAAGAGGCCGTCCGAAAACAACTTGGAGGAGAATGGTGGAAATGGAGCGTAACAGTGCAGGCTGGAACACATGGAACTCAGCACGTCGTGCAGCAGCAAACCGACTCCAGTGGAAGAGTGATGTCCAAGCCTTGTGTGCCTTCTGGCACAGAGAGAATTAAGGTTAAGGTAAGTTAGTGGCTGTTGCTAAGAGGGAGAGAGGAAGACTGCGCGAATGACGGTCGATGGTGTGGAGCGATGATGCGCTGCCTGTCACGGAGCGGAGTAAAAAATGAGAGACATTGACCGAAAACTTTAGATATTGGAGTGATCTGTGACAGATGGATTATAATATAGTTTAGTTGTTTTTTATGTAAAAAGGAGGATGAGAACGATGAAAGTCCAGCAGCTCAGCTGCTTTTAAGCTGGGCAGTGTTGCTCCGCTGTCAGACCTCAATGTCCGTGGAGTGAGGCAGAGCCACGCCCTCGCTGTGATGCTTGGAAGACAGAGCAGGATGCTGACAGTTTGTCAGGAGTAAGCAGGTTCCAGTCACAGAACAAAACAGGAGTCCAGTTAGACCACATTTCCTCCCTTAGTCTAATATATATATATATATTTTATGCTTTTTCTCACATGCAAGTGCCAAGCATGTGATGCACCCCTAGTGGACAGAAGCTGCTCCTTGGAGTGGCACAAATAAACTCTGTTTTATCTTGGAAAACAAAAAATGCCTAACTTTTTGTAAATAAAAGTAAATACTGATAATGAATTAGCAGCACTGTAACTTATTTTGGCACAATTGTATATTTTTTTGCCTCTTTTTAAATAGTTGTACCAAAACCTATGAAAAGTTTCTTTCATTTTTGTCAGGGTTATTCGTTTACCCTACAATTGACCAGGCTTTGGGAAAACAGAAGACAGACACCAGTGAATAAGTTTTAAATTCTCTGCAGAGGAGAGCGTATGTTAAAGGAGCAGGAGGCAGGATTTGTCCAAAAACAAGAAATAAATAGGATACATGTTAATTCTTGTGAAGCTAATGGGTGATGAAGCATTTTAAACTACAAAGAATGATGAAATCCATTTATCATTCCATTTTGTTAACTAGGCTGTGTGCTGCAAAATGCGATGCAGTTCGGTCCCGAATTTCCCGCGCTGTTTTACGGATGTGACACTTCAAGCGCGTTCTCGACAAGCTTCAAAACCAGAAGAAGAAGAAGAGGAAAAAGCTGGCTAGGTGGCGGTAATGCGTTGTTTGCTAGCCGCGTTAAAACCTCAGAAGAAGAGGACGAACTCTGGAAATGGATTCTACAACCAGCAAAAGACCAAGCGCAACTCAAAGCCCACTAAAGAGTGGCACAAAGAAGAAGGTTTTATCAGCGGCATCTCGAGAGTCAAAAAGAAAGTATGAGAAAAGCCGGACAGGGACCCGAATATGTATTGGATACGCTATTAAAGAATGGAGACTGCTTCAACTTGATCTGGGACTGAAAAAGGATGTGGACATGGCTCATTTTCTAGTGACCAGGTAAGGAATAATCGGTAAACATATCAGAGCGGGGTCTCCGCAATTTAAACTAAGAAAATAAAATCTATGGATTTAGATAATACAAGTTTAGGTAATCTAACAAATCTTTGTGCAGATGAACAAAAAACAAGAAGCTAACGGTGCTTAGCATATAGCTTCCTGATCCATTTGAAATAGCTAAATGCAACTAAGGAGTAATCGGATCACTTCTGCGTTTTGTGGACGAGACACCACTTGTCTTTTGAGATAAATGGATGCTCCGTTTATTCTGACGAGAAACGTAAACAGAGCTTGATTTGATGATATGATCTCACCGATGAGTCAGAGATAGCTATAGGGCGGTAGCCGGAGAGAGCTAGCGTGCGGTAGCATTTCAGCTGTGATCATGCTTCAGTTTCTGTGTACCACTGAAGAGAACGGACATTTTCCAAACCGAAGATGAATCATTAGAAATATGTCATATTTGACCTACAGTCCAACCTCTAAGCAGGACTGTTACTTACTTCGTCGCTAGACATGGTGCCTTGTTTTGATAATATCGAGCCGCGCCAGTGTTGCCAACTGCCTTCGACAGAAAATAGCTGAGGTTCACCCAGAAAGTCACCCAGATGTCGCCAGATGACGTCATACGCTAATTTGCATATTGATGACGTCATCACGTCACATTGGCGTTAATTTCCCCCTCAACATCTAAAATTAATATATATATATATATATATATTTATATATATATATATATACAGCTATAATGTAATCACGCGTTTGACTCTAATGAACTCATCTGCAGAGGTTTTTTTTAAACCATAGCACTTTTCCTTTTTTAGGGTCTGAAGTACTTTGTTTCTCAGAAATTTTGGTTTCTGATCTTTAAGATTTTTAAAACATGTTAGTAGTTAGTTAGGATTAAAAGGGAGGAAAATAAAAATGATTGTATTAGTTTAAATGATTAACTAGTATGATCCAAATGGCCCAGTGTGCTTTGATGTGTAAAATAAATTATAAAAGTATAAATAAAGTGATATTAAGGCAGATTTGGTGTGGTGATCCGGACATGGCTCAGACCTCCTGCTCTCCTCAGTCTCACAGACTCTCTGCACGTTTGTTCATTTACCAGCGTTTTCTTCAACATCGGCTTTTTCCCCTCATAGTTTCTCCACTTGTCCGTTATCTTTTCTCTCCATCTAGATCGTGATAATAACAGCGCACACAGGTGCACCGAGCAAAAGGCAGCGGGTGTCTTATGTTAAAATACCATCCCCGTGAAACTCCGATGAGCCACAGAGCTGCGTGTGTTAACGGGACGGTGGTTCAAATCCCGCTGACTTTATTCGCCAAATGCAGGCAGTGCCTGACGGCTGCTGCAGACCCAGAGACAGCGGATTCATGCCTGCTCCGCCTCTAAACAGCAGAAGCTTGAATCTGCAGAAGCTTGAATCTGCAGCAGCAGGCGTAAATCAGCGGTCTCCAGCTCTGCAGCTGCACATTTCTCGGCGGTCCGGCCGAGAAAAGTTTATGATTGGTCAGTCGATGTAACGCGATCATCCTCGTGCCACGGCTCGTGCACATGCGCAGATCATTCTGTTTCCTGACTCATGGAAGAATGGTCCGGAGCGCAAACAGTTTTTCTTGCTAATCTGCAGGGAATATCTACGAGAACGTTCTACAGAAAGTAGCAAAGGTCCTCAGAAAAACAGCTAGGTTTATCGCTAGGCGCTGTTTGGAATAAAAAGTCGTTGAGGGGGTCGAAAAGTCGTTAGAAACAGCGACGGAGTCACCGAGTTGGCAACACTGAGCCGCGCTCTGGCCGTACATCACTGTGAAACTTTTTTTTTTCATAGTGAAGAGTTCATGCGCGCTCTCGTGCCGGGCTGCAGTTACTCACAGCGCCAGGCGCGTTGCTAATGAGTTTCGTTTCATCATCCTGCCTCCTGCTCATTTAAGAAGTCCGATGCTAATGCTAGCAAAATAATGTAGCCCATAAATAAAATTCTGAAGTAAAGTTTGCCGACATTTTAGGGTTAATGAAGCTTACCGCTTTGCTCCTGTGTCCATCACTGTCACATTCAGAAGGAAACGACCCCTCAAAGTCCTTCTCCGGACCGTGCTGGAGGAAGCATGTTGTCTGTCTGCTACCCTGCACTGGGAAAGTACCCATCTGCCGGCTGGCTCTGCCGGCTCTTAGCCTGGTCAAGGCAGGTCCACGTCTCCTTCTATGGTTTTTTAGCGGTAGTCATCAGCCTGACATGTGAAAATACTGCCACACCACTCGTCCTTAAAGGGAATAAAACTTTAAAATTTGTGTGGCTCAGAAAAACAAACATTTGAGACTCTCCACTCCTGACTTAATCATTCTCCACATTGGACTACAAAAATCTTAGCAAGAAGAAAAAATGGCGGATTTACTTTCTGTGTAACCGGAGGTCCAAGACCATATTTGGAAGTTATCGTGACGACATAGTAAAAAATATGTAATAGTCAAACTTAAAAACGGAAGGGGTGGACAAATATGACCAAAACCTTATAATTAAATACCTAAATAGCACCTATAGTGAATAATATAAGTCTTTTTGCTCCAGCGGAGCCAAGCTCTGATGTCACCGTGAGAGTTACGTTACGTGATGAGCAGCTCCTGTCTAACGGGGACGGCGGGAGTAATCAGGCCCCCACCGGGGAAACTCCCGGGCCCGGCGGGTGTCTTTTTGTTTTTTTGGTCCGGTGTTCAGTCACCACTCTGTTGATCACCACATCACCTGCTGCTGATGAGAGGATTTCTCCTCAGTGTGGAAGGAACAGGTGAGCTGCTGAACAAGCTTTAGTTCGTTAGAAACTTTCTATGCCCAAATGATTCTAGTGACCTGTTATTTATCATTTTATAGTTAATAGTACGTTAATAAATACACCAAACACATGTGATAGAAAAAAAGATGAAATAAGCCTGAATATTTTCTCCCACAGCTCAGCTCTGTTAGAAATAAGCAAATGTCTGCTTCAGCTGGACAATAATAATATAAAGGTGTTCACACATAACTAATCTTTTCATGAAAAAGGAATATTAATCATTTTTAATTTTAATAATGATTTCATTTCATTTTTAAGGTGTGGATGTGAACATTTGAACAGAATATTCTGACTGATGTAAAGGATACATGATAATAATAACAGGTCAGGATCTAAGGTGGGTCGGTCTGAGTCATAAAACTCTGCCCTGGGCCTAAAGCCCTGCAGCTTCATTCTACTTTGTTCCTTAAATTGTCGTGAGCGTTGTGTAGTTTTGTAAGTTCTGCACACTCACACATTCAGCAGTGAGCTCTGCCAGCTGATTGGTTCTTTTGGTGACATCAATTCAGTTGTGGTACTGAGCAGATGCATCACTGGAGTTTGCTGTAGTCGGTGTTCAAAATGGATTAAAGAAAGGACAGGATAACTCTGTTATCTCAACTATATCATTATAATGCTGTGTACATGCACCAGCCTGTAACTCTACTTTTTTCTCAAAATGCACCAGACTGATGTTTTTATATATAAAATGTCCAAAATTTTCTTCCAGGGGCATGCCCCCGCACCCCTGAGACTTATCTTCCCTGACCTTTTTTCATGTCTGCTTTTTGGTACTGGTGCACACCTTGTGGTAGGGTATAATAGCTTGGGGGGGGGGGGGGGGGGGGGGCGCCCATTTTGTATCTGCGTACCCCTCCGAAGGTAGGTAGTTGCGCCCCTGCTCCCGATAGCAAGGTCACAAGCAATATGTTTACTGGTTTGGAGCCCAGACAGTGGCACACTGATGGAGCAGGCCGTGGACAGCGTCTTAACCCTTGCATTACATGGGCTTGACCCACATTACGCAAAATATTCAAATGGAGGGGTCACATTCTCTAGCCCATTGGTTCCCCACAGTAGGCACATACAATTAAGCAAAACCGACACATTTATAGTAAATATATGAATATTAGGGCTGTAACAATATTGGCAATATCGCGATATCGTCGTAGTAAAATTACCACAATATCGTCGTGGTCTTGTCACGATATCGTACAGTACATCTTGAGTTAAAAATAACACTTTTCAGTCTGCTCCACCGGAGCACAGCAAAGTAAACAACATAGACCATGATCCTTTGCTTCCGCGTCATTGGCCAGTTTGCCAATGGGAGTGCGTGCAGCCCACACAGCAAAGAAAAACAAACATGGAGTATGGAGGCTACAGCGGTGAATGCAGCACGGAGGAAACCAGTCAAAGTATTTTATGTTGTGAGCCTTATCATCGTGAGCCTGCCCACAAAATCGCAATAAATTTTGTATCGTGAGGTTCATATCATGACAATATCGTATCGTGAGATTTGGATATTGTTACACCCCTAGTTGTTTTTGATTATTTGCCCCCTGCGCTCGCCATTTGTTCTTGTTGGGGTGTCTGGTGCCACCCTTATGGGGAAGGTACTGTCAGGATCTGCTCCCGAGCCCCTTTTGTCTTGTGTCTTCTTAGTGTTAATTTAACTCACCTACCCCTCGTTACCCTACCCAACTGTTCCCTGATTATCCTCTTGTATTTAAACCCTGCTTGTTCTGTTTTGTGTGCTGTTTTGTCTGTCGGTCTTCCTGTTGATCCATACTGTTGTTCCTGACCAGCTTTAACAATAAAAAGCTTTTTACCTTCTCTGCTGCCTCCCAGAAACTGTCTCACCTGCATTTGGACCCTCACTAACCCTACACCATAACATCCGTGTGCGTGAATGAAGGACACACGGAAGTGCGGAAATGCTGTGGTTTGGCGAGACAGACAAACGGATGGTCCAATAGTTGCTTTTGGTCCAAAAACAACTATTGGCTGAGATTTTTAGACAAATACGAGAAAACCACTCCATTAATTTTTTTCCCCTTGAGGCGATGGTGGCAGAGGAGTTAAGTGGAAGGTTGCAGGTTCGCAACCCGCTCAGTCTGTCGCTGTCGTTGTGTCCTTGGTCAAGACATTTAACTCGCCTTGCCTGCTGGTGGTGGTCGGAGGGACCGGTGGCACCAGTGTACGGCAGGTCCCGCCTCTATCAATGCACACCAGGGAAGCTGTTGCTACAATGTAGCTCATCTCCACCAGCGTGTGAATGAGTGGATGACTGATTGTGTTGCGAAGCGTCTTGGGGGGTTGTAGAAGGTTGAGTAGCCTAATGGAGAAACGCTGATGCAAGCAACATCTGGTGAGATACCGGAAGTGGCGCATACCCATTGGTTTGCACTGTGAGGCTTTGTTGCCAGTAGCAGTTTATTTGAACATTCAAAGAGGATTTAAAAAAATATTTACCCCCGAAAAACTCACACAGCTCGGGAAGATGTTGCACTGTTCGCGCTTGTTCTAACAACAAGAGAAAATGAAATTTGTGGCTGCATGAGCGATATTTAAAACATGCACCTCCAGAGTAAAGAGTGTGCGGCTGCGAGCGTCGGTACGGTTTTTGCCGCCTCCCCAGAGATGAACCAAGAAAGATGTGGCTGAAAAATCATAACTTGAAACCCACCACAAACTTTTCCTTTCATTTTATTGTGAAAAAACCCATAGGGGAACACCCGCATCCTACTTTGTTGTTAGATATGACAAACCTCCGGAGAAGAGACCGAGTAGTAAAGAGATCTGACAGCAGTCTCACAACAACAGGAATGATTTTATGTGTACAATTTTCTGAATAGTTATAATTTAATGTGCGTTTAGACTGCTGTTATTAACCTAAAAGTACCATCCTGCTGTTTGTATTTCACCTGATGTAGAAACTAAAACCCAGGTTTGGTGATGAGGGATTTAAGGCTCTGACTCGGCTCTACGTCTGCTTTTAAGTAAAAAAGATTGTGTCCCACCTCTTTCAACAAAACACAACCAACATTATTACAATGTAGGTACTGAGAAGACTCAGATTGTTTATTGCCTTGCTGTCAGACGCAACTGAGTTCAGAAAGTAGCTAAATTGCTACTGTACGTTAGCTTTGGCCAGACTTTTGGATCGTCCCCTCCACCTCTCTGTTCGTGCATGTTTTCAGTCTCTAAATGCCCATAAAAAGAGGATTAGCATGAAGGAATCGCATCGTCTCAATGTAAACAAATGCGGTGATGAAAAGTGGCCCTTTTACTACTTTTGAATGTCAGGTCATCAAAGTTGGATTACAAAATGTCTTTCACTGTATTTTAATTTATCGACCTCCCGGTCCAGCTGGCCCCTTTCTCTCTGAATTTGCTGAATTCTTATCATCAACGCTCAAACTAGAAAAGGTTTTAATTCTTGGTGACTTTAATTTACACATTGATGACCCTGCTTGTAGCACAGCAGTAGAGTTCATATCTATTACAGAGTCTTTTAACTTTGAACAGCACGTTTCAGGCCCCACACATAAAATGGGCCATACTCTGGATCTGGTGTTTTCTCTAGGACTAAACATCAACCATTTACATGTTGAAGAGTTTCATGTGAGTGACCACAGCTGCATTCTCTTTAATGTCCAGTCTATCATTGATCCTGTCCCTCACAAACTGAAATCAGAAAGACGCATCATTAATCAGTCAGCAGTGGATAGATTTTCTGCATTATTTGACAGCAGCTTAGTTCATGGTGATGATCCAAACTCCTTTATCCATTCCCTTAATCAGCAATGTTCTTGTATCTTAGATAATGTGGCTCCGGTTAGACAAAGCACTGGGTCTCACAGAAGAAAAAGTCCTTGGATGAATGAAAATATTTATAGTCTCAGAAGGACATGCCGCCAAGCTGAGAGGCGTTGGAAGTCAACTAGATTAGAGGTTCATAGGCTGCACTTTAAGGAACTCATAACATCTCTGAATGAGATGATCACAAACTCCAGGGCTGTTTACTTTGCTCAGCTGATTTCCTCAAACAAAAATAATTCTAAAGTCTTGTTCGACACCATAAACCAGATTGTTTCACCTCACGCCCCTCACATGCCTGTATTCTCAAGGTCTGACTGTAACAACTTTCTTGCATTCTTTGAGAATAAAATCAGAAATATCAGGGCAAGTTTTCCACCCCCATCCTCTTCCCATTCTCCCATCCAGCCACCTCCCTCCCAATCATGGTCCTTCTTTACTCCTGTAAATTTCCAGGACATCTTTCTCATTCAGAAAAACATGAAACCAACTTCCTGCCCTGTTGATTTTCTCACAACCACTTTGCTTCTTAAGGTCTTTGACCAAATTGGCCCATGCATTGTGGATTTTATTAATCTATCTCTCCAATCTGGCTCTGTACCTTCTGTTTTCAAACATGCTGTTGTTGAACTGATCCTGAAAAAACCCAGTTTGGACTCCTCTCAGCCTAATAATTACAGACACATTTCTAAATTGCCCTTTATCTCTAAAATCTTAGAAAAAGTCGTGGCCGATCAACTGATTACTTTTCTGGAAATTCACAACAGCTTTGATAAATTCCAATCTGGTTTTCGTAAAAATCATTCAACAGAAACAGCTTTGCTTAAAGTTTCCAGTGACATCATGATGGCTGCAGACAACGGGGAATTTACAGTCTTAGTATTGTTGGATCTTTCTGCAGCTTTTGACACTGTTGATCACATCACCTTAATTAACAGACTTCATGACTCGTTGGGAATCTCTGGAACTGTTCTAGACTGGTTCAGATCGTACCTTTCTAACAGAAGTTTGAGTGTCTGTATAAACCAAATCATGTCAGATTCCACAAACCTGTTCTGTGGGGTACCCCAAGGCTCTGTTTTAGGTCCGCTCCTGTTTTTATTTTATATACACCCTCTTGGACAGATAATTGATGCTTTTCACAATGTCTCTTATCACCTATATGCAGATGACATTCAGCTGTACTGCTCCTTTAAGGATTCTGAGTTCTATAAACTGGCTGAACTACTAGAGTGCCTATCAGCGATCACTAGCTGGCTAGAAGATAACTTCCTTCAGTTAAACTCTGAAAAGACTGAATGTCTGATCATTGCCCCTGAGAGCATGGCTCCTCTGATTAGTCAACAACTTGGTCATTTAGCTTCTGCTGTCAAGTCAAACATGGGAAATTTGAGTGTTGTCTTTGACCAATCAATGTCTCTTGAAGGCCACTCAAAAACGCTGGTCAGAAACAGTTTTTATCACTTGAGAAATATCTCCAAACTGCGATGGTTGGTGTCAAAACATGAGCTTGAAATGGTTATCCATGCCTTTATCTCCTCTCGTCTAGATTACTGTAACACACTTTTCACATGTTTTAACAAAAAAGCCCTTGACCGCCTTCAGTTGGTCCAGAATTCTGCAGCGAGGCTCCTAACTGGAGCAAACAGAAGAGCTCACATCACTCCTATTCTGATGTCTCTGCACTGGTTACCCATTAACTTTAGAATTCAATTTAGGATCCTTACTATAACATACAGGGCTCTACATGGCCAAGCTCCTCCTTATGTTACTGAACTGATAAAGCCTTATGCTCCAACCCGAGCCCTCAGGTCCACCAACCAGAACCTTCTAGAAATTCCAAAGACCAGATATAAAAGTCGAGGAGATCGCTCTTTCCAGGCTGTTGCACCCCGACTTTGGAATGAACTTCCTTTATCCTTACGAGTTACTGACAGTCTGGTCACCTTTGGAAAGCAGCTGAAGACCATTTTGTTTAAAACTGCTTTTAGTTAAAACTTTTATGTTTTATTCTTTTTTTTTCTAACTTGTATTTATAATCATCTTTCATTTGTTTTATCATTTTTATAATTTTATAACTTTCTGTTTTCTGATTTTTAATGATTTTATGATATTGTGTTGTTTTGTTTTAAGATAATGTTATGATGACTTTATCTGTTGTTTTGTTGATCTTTG
>SSNS01001164.1:7718-15218 GCA_006937985.1 Aphyosemion australe
ATATACAGCGTTAGGACTGTATCTCATGAGCCGCATCAGGAGACGCTGACATCTCAATGGGACATTATCCAGACTTTGGTTGTTCACGAGTGGTACCAGTGGCTTATGGTCTGTTTCTAATGTGAATTGTTCTAAGCCACAAAGGTATTTGTCAAACTTTTCACAAGCCCAGACGCTAGCCAGACATTCCTTTTCTATCTGTGCATAGCGAGTCTCAGCATCAGACAGACGTCTTGAGCAGTAAGCCACTGGCCTCCACTCTTCTCCATGAAGCTGGAGCAATACAGCTCCCAACCCATAACTGCTGGCGTCGGCTGACACTGTTGTGGGCTTTGTGATGTCGTAGAATGCCAAGACAGGAGCTGTAGTCAGCATGTGTTTTATCTTCTCAAAGGCCGATTCCTGCGCTGGGCCCCAGGTCCAGGCGTTTTTGCTCCTCAACAGTTCATACAGAGGTAGTCCCAATGTGGAAAGGGAAGGGATAAATTTCCCCAGGTAATTTACCATGCCCAGAACTCTCTTAAGCTCTTGCATGTTTTCGGGTGATGAAAGTTGGTGGATAGCTTTTACCTTTTCTGGGTCTGGTCTGACTCCTTGTTTGTCAATGACATGTCCTAGGAAGCAAAGCTGGCTTTGTCTCAGTTCACATTTCGCTTTGTTGAGCTTGAGGCCTGCGACTTCAATACGCTGCAGTACCCTGTCAAGCCGGTCATCATGCTGTTCTTTTGTTGCTCCATATACAAGAATGTCATCCATAAAAACTTCCACACCTTCCAACCCCTCTAGTGTCTCTAGCATTTTCCGTTGGAAGATCTCTGGTGCGCTGGTTATACCAAATGGCAATCTCTTGAAGCAGTACCTGCCGAATGGAGTTATGAATGTTGTCAATCTGCAGCTGTCAGGATGTAGCGGGATTTGCCAAAATCCGCTGGCTGCATCAAGAGAAGAAAATACAGTGGCTCCATTTAGCTTAGAGGTTATCTCATCAGGGGTGGGTAATATGTAGCGCTCTCTTTTCACCGACTTATTTAGTTTGGTCAAGTCAACACAAATTCGGGCCTTGCCTGTGTTTTTTTTCAGGACGGGTACCATGGGAGCACACCACTCCGTAGGTTGTGTGACTCTCTCTATGACGCCATTGTTCTCCATCCTCTCTAGTTCCTCCTTAACCTTCTGTAGTAAAGGGAAAGGCACTCGGCGGGCAGTGTGTACCGCATATGGCACAGCGTTTTCTTTTAATTGTATTTTAACAGGTTCAGTCTTTAATGTGCCGTGCTCTCCATAAGCTTGCTGGTGTTGCCCTGCGCTTTGTGTCAGCTCATCCACTCTCCTCACCAAGTTCATTTTTACTGATAGGGATCTACTGAGCAGGTTGTTGACTTCATGTCCTCTAACAACGTAGATCTTGGCTTGGTAGTTATTTCCTTTGTGGATGAGATTAACATCAAAACAGCCAAGACACAACAGTTCTCCTCCTGGGCTGTTCAGGGGCATGTCAGATGGCTCTAGGGCTTTATCTACATGGAGAGTGTGAAAAGTGTCTTCATTTATCACGTTTACATCAGCGCCAGTGTCAATTTTAAATTCTACTGGGGCTCCTTTAACTGCCAGCTTTACAGTCCATGCATCACTTTTCTCATTTTTATCCCACACAGAACCCAAAAAATATGAGGTAGGTTCATCTTGAGTCTCTGTGACCTCATTTACTGAACGTCTGTTGCGACACACTTTGGCCCAGTGTCCTATTTTATGGCAGTTGTGACACACAGCTTTCATCGCGGGGCACCTGACATCTCTGCCATGCTGCACTTTTCCACACCTGCCACATTTCGCTTCTTTAGCTCTTTTGTTGTCTTTATCCCATGTCATATGTGTGTGTGGCTTACTTTGTGGTGTTTTCCAGTGAGTAAATCGCTTTTTATGGTGAACCTCCTCCACAGATCTCACAGGGTCCCCCTGCTGGTTCACTTGAGCCGTAACTTCTTCAGACTGCCTGACGGTCTGAATTGTCTGCGTCAGTGTCAGGCCCTCCATTAACTGCAACCGGCGGGAAAGTTCTTTGTCTTGTATTCCCACAACAATACGGTCACGGATGTTCTCCTCCCTCGATGCACCAAACTCGCAGTGTTCAGAAAGTTCATACAATGCCCGGATAAAGCTCTCCGCTTTCTCCCCCTGCCGTTGGACACGCTGATGAAAGCAGGCCCGCTCGTGGATAATGTTCCTCCGCGGGAAAAAATAGTCATCGAACTTCTCTAAAACAATAGCGAAGTCATCGCAGTCCCCTTCTTCAGCAAAGGTAAACGACTGGAAAATCTTCTCCGCTTCATTGCCCATTGCATATATTAGGCAGCTCACCTGCACCGGACCATCATCTTTGTCGAGCTTTGTGGCTATTCTGTAGCGCTCGAATCTCCGTTTCCAGTCAGACCACTCCGCTGGTTTCTCAAAAATAAAGTTCGACGGTGGGTTAAATTTCGCCATACCGCCGTTCAGATGCAGGTCCACTAGGATGCGTAGCTGTCCGCGTCACTTCTGACACCATGTAAAAGATGGAACAAGGAGTTGACTTTTAGAACTCAGCTTTATTGGCAAGTCTCCGTCTGCATGACTCGACACACCGTTCCCGCGCGCCCTCTCCTACTTGACTGCCGTAAACAGCTTCCTGTCGTAAAACTAACAGGACGTGATTAACGTAACATCCAAACTGTGTAACTGTGTAGCATTTATGACAAAACCTTTTTGAGCTTTAGTCGACTAAACCTGACTAAAACCTTTTTGAGTTTTAGTCGACTAAACCTGACTAAAACCTTTTTGAGCTTTAGTCGACTAAACCTGACTAAAACCTTTTTGAGCTTTAGTCGACTAAACCTGACTAAAACCTTTTTGAGCTTTAGTCGACTAAACCTGCCTAAAACCTTTTTGAGCTTTAGTCGACTAAACCTGACTAAAACCTTTTTGAGCTTTAGTCGACTAAACCTGACAAACCTTTTTGAGATTAAAGCCTAATTTATACTTCTCCGTCTTTGTCGGTACGGAGACACGCAGCGCCATTTTGCGTCGGCGCAAGGGCTCTCGGACGGGCTCGCGGAGGGTGACGGAGACATGCTCCCTTGTTTAACTGTTTGTCGAGAGCGACGGAGAACGCAAGCCTGTGATTGGTCAGGACGCCGCTTCTTTTAAAAACGTCAATAGCACCCCCTTCAATGCGTGTGCGTGACTCCACATTTGTATAAATTAGGATTTAAGCCTAGTTTATACTTCTCTGTCAGCTCGAATGTGGAGTCACGCACACGCATTGACAGGGGTGTTTTCCTTTCAAACTTCTCCGTTACCTGGGGAGAGTTTGTCCGTGTTAAAACGTCTCTTAAATGCAAAAAAAGCACAATATAAACTGCAAATATATACTGTAAATGCATACGGATACATGACAGGATACCCCAGAAAAGCGTTACGCCCTCTGTTGTCCTGGCGGGGAACTGCTTTGCAGCACTTTCCAGGGGACGAAGAAGTTCGAGAGCAAAACGGTTCAGTCAATGTGTGCGTGTCTCTGCCTCGGGGAGCTGACGGAGAAGTATAAATTAGGCTTTAGTCCACTAAAACCTTTTTGAGATTTAGTCGACTAAACCTGATTAAAACACTTTTGAGTTTAGTCATAAAGACTGAGATTAAGAGTAAAATGCTTGCCAAAAACAACACTGTTACAGGGGATGTCTGAACCTGCAGAAGATATGATTGGTCTTTCTTGACATCCAGGAGAGATTGTAACGTGCTATACCTGTCCTCAGACGCATGCGTTTTCTTCAGACTTTTGCTGTTTCTGCTCAGAATTCAGAAATTCGATGGTAGAATCCTGTGGTTCACCAGCTGAACCAGCAACTCAGTATCTCAGTTCCTAAAATCTTGACTATTTTGTTCATTAATTATGTTTAACTCCTGTAGATTGGTCTAGTTTTTATTGAATTGAAACCTTTTGCTGGGCATTTCCTCATAGTCCGTTAAGTTTAAGCAAAATTGCTCCCTGCTGGATCTGAGAGGCAGGAGTTGCGTTTGGAGTCTCATATACCCTCTTACGTTTGTTATTCTCAGAGTTTTCTGTTTTTGCAGGCCTTTTAACACCTTTTGCAAATTCAGGGGTAGACCTGTAGTTATGTAGAAACCTTTGGTCTCTTGTTTGTCGGGAAAACGCTCTCTAAATCATCCTCAGCTTTTCTTTTCTTGGAACTTTTAGTTTGTGTCTGTGATTTGACAGCCACGTTTTCTCTCGGTGTGGAATTTATAGAGAAATCCTCATTTAACTGGAAATTCTGGTTTTGAGCTATTTCCAGCTGAGAACGCAGTTCAGCCTCTCTCGTTTTAAATTCCTTCGCTTCCCTTTCTAATTTACGAATGTATTTATGAACTCTTGACGTAGACAACTCGTACTGCAGCTGGGATTCATTTACCCTCTTTTGGTGCAATTTGTCTTCAAGGCTCTTGAGATATGACAGAAAATTATTTTTCTCAGTGTAGAAATTCTCCCGTTCTTGTTCTCTGTCAAACTTTTCTTCCACCAGTTCAGATTGGACCGTCAAAAGCTGATCTTCAGACAAACGCCATTTATTTTCCATAACTTCAGTTGCTTCAACTTGTTTGGAAAGTTTATCCTTTAGAGACTGAATTTCTAAACTCTGCTGGTCATCTGGAAGTTGTGAACTGGTTTTAGACGTGTCATGTCTCTGGGGAGAAGTTTCCCCACGAACACACACCTTTTTGGCTTTGCGTAGATTTACTCTCACTTTGCTCATTTTGAATAAAACAGTTGGTTACTGAAATATTTCAATAGGCAGATAGCTAAACGCTGGGTGAAGACAGCCAGATAAATGGTCTGTGATCTCCTGAGAACGCAAGGTGAATGACTCTAAGCACTCCAGATCAGGTCAATACTACTTGCTCTTTGATGATATCATCAACTAAGCCCCTCCCCCTTGCAGCCTCCTTGTTGACTACTACTACTACTACTACTACTACTACTACTACTTGTTGACCTACTGCAATGCTGTTTTCCGTTTCCATGGAGACAAAATGCTTGTTTGGAATCTTCTGGAACCTGGCCAAAAGCAGTAGTAGCTCTACAGAAATCAGTGCTGCTAGTGATCATAATGTTTTATTAATTAATTTATTTATTTATTTATTTATTTATTTATTTATGTGGCTCAAACAGCTGTGTGCACCCTCACAAACATTACATCAAAACGACGAACTTGGCCGTGGGAAGTGTAGCACATTATGATTTTGGGGTGATCACCCCAACATCACCCCAATACCCTAATTTTGGGGTGATCACTTTGACAATTGAACTCATTATCAGCTTCAGTTCAGTTCATCTTCAGGTTTGAGTTTTAGAATTCAGCATCCAAACAGCAAGAAATGCAATTCATCCAGTGTTAGTTTTTACTCAACTGACTTGGGAGTTTTTACAGTGAAATCCAGACCCATTTATCTACTCTGGGAGTTTGATGCAGTGATGATCACTGTTGTTTACGTCTCATGAGCTAATAACGCTAACTCAGGTCTGACTCAGTTACATAACACCATCTGCAGTCCAAAGAAATTTGAATGAAGGCAACTGGACTTCTTTGGTTTTTTAAAAACGTTGTGCTTCTCATCCGAGGAGCTTTGTCAATTCTCACTGGAATATGCGAGGGTTAAGCTTATAAACTGTATCTGTCTGTTGTTGTTTAACGACCCGAAACCACCTATGAATATCCCTCCTCTCTACCTCCTGAGGAGATGTTGATGTTGTTAGGTCTCATTGTGTTGGAATGGTTCAATCAATCAATCAAACTTTATTTATAAAGCACTTTCCCCCACAGAGGAAACACTGAAAGAAAATTAAAAGATTAAAATAAGACGAATATAAAAATAACTGGTGCTAATAAAATAGTAAAAGTAGTAAATAAATAATAAATAAAATTATAATAAATATTAAAAAAATGTAGAATACAAACAATGATAAAATGAATCAAATAAAATATGCACAGCAAGTAATCAAAGTTTAATAAATAATAATCAGTTAAAAGCTATACTAAAAAAGTGGGTCTTGAGCCTGCTCTTAAAAACATGAACGTTCTCTGTGGCCCTGAGGTCCTCCGGCAGCCTGTTCCAGAGGTGAGGGCCATAATACTGAAAAGATACCTCGCCATGAGTGTGTGTCCTGACCTTAGGGATAAGCAGGAGACGACCGCCAGAGGAGCGCAGAGGCCGCGAGGGTTTGTATGGTAAAAGCAGTTCTGAGAGATAAGAAGGCCCAAGACCATTAAGACCAGATCAGGAGTCTCCAACTCCAGTCCTCAAGGGCTACCATCCTGCTAGTTTTCTGTGTTTCCTGCTCTACCACACCTGAATAGAGTAATTTAATTCTCTCCTTACCACGTTTAACTCTGCACAGGCCTGTTAATTATTCATTTCAATCAGGTGTGTTGGATCAAAGAAACACCTAACATGTGATGGTAGCCCTCGAGGACCGGAGTTGGTGACCCCTGGTTTAGTTGATTGTCTTTATATTCCCAAATGAGGTTTTTCATTCTCGTGAATCATTGTTTGTAAGTTACACACCTTTTCTTTACCAATTAACACACAAATAAAGACTAAAAACATCCCAATCCATTAATATTTCTGAGTGCATGAGTGCATTTTGACTAAAATATCTCACAGCATCCAAAACGCTGACTCTTAATTATCAGAGTAACACATTATCAGCTTCATCAGTTAGTTTTCCTTTCTGGACTCGTTTCAACAATTTTCCTGTTTTTCATCTTTTTATTCCATGATGAGTGACAGGTGACTCTGGTGATTTAGGAGGGTTAAGGAAAATCCTTCATATCCAGAGAGGAAGCTGAGCTCAGGATGGAGCCATGATGCTTTAGGGCAGTGGTTCCCAACCTTTTTTCACGAGGACCCCCTTTCCTGTGTCCAAGACAAGCCAGGGTCCCCCAATCCCCACTCCTACACTCATGCACACAATTTAAAGTGAATAATTACAAACTTTATTCATAAACACAGAATTATGCCTCTTACACAGAGTTTTGATTGTACTACTGAGTGTTATAGAATAGAATAGAATAGACTTTATTGATCCCACAGTGGGGAAATTCACTTGTCACAGCAGCACCATCACTCAAAGGGTAATTAGAAGAAAGATAAAAACAAGGATACATGTATATACACATAGGCAGTAATCTAGTATTGTAATCTTAGATCACTAAAAAAACACAAATAAAAGATGAAAACTAACTTGGTACCAGCACTATGCAGCATACTGTAAGAGACACAGACAACAATGTGAATCCGGTATTGCACAAGTNTCAGGGGACTCCCCGCGCACCAGCCCCGAGTGCATGAGGCTTTGTCCGGTGTGTGAGCTCAACATGCCGTTGACTGTAAATCCTCCAGGCTGGGAGTAAACCAGAGACTGCTGCTGCTGCTGTTGCTGTTGCCCATCGGTGATGCTGATGTGCG
>SSNS01001164.1:20218-35566 GCA_006937985.1 Aphyosemion australe
TTGGCGTTGTCCTAGCTGAGATCGGTTCCTCACACGTCCTCCAAGTGCAAACAGATTGCTTGAGATTTTACAAATTTGCTAGAGATTATTTACACGGTTTGACCAAAACCAATTCCATCATTTTTCAACATAAGATGATTTTATATGAGGTCTCTGGCATGAAAACCAGTGAGAAATATGCATTTTGTTCAAGAATCTTTTCAATTGGACATGTCTAGATGTGGATAAAACCAGACCACCTGCACATCTATGTTCCATGTACCAAACATGGCCGTGAAAACACAGCAGAATGAAGAGAACTTGAGTATCTGTGAGCACTCTTCAGTGTCGTCCTCCCGTGTTCCGATCACGAGTGTGTTTGACCTTCAGCTCCGCCCGAGCCACGAGAGATCCTTCACAGCGTGAGTCCCTACCCACAAACCCCTGCTGTGTGTTTAAATCAGAAGCAGAGGCAGCCGTGGAAAGACAGAAGAACCAGGTTGGACAGACTCTGCTGGGGTAGGGAGCTGGGAGGAAAAGAAATGTGAAGGGGAGAAATGATCAAAGCATCTCCAAAGTCCTTGTGCACAGAGACGGGGAGAAGTAGGAGACAAACCAATAGACGGATGTTTTTGAAGTTTGGCCATATGTCTTAATGCTCTGAGATGTTGGGGAGTTTACTGGGACAGATGTACGTTTGGAGCTGGTGTTGTGGAATCACTCATAACATCTGGGAGGCAAGCTGTCAATCAACCCCCTCCCCGCTGCAACTTTTAACAACGACACCCATCAGACTCTGGTAAACACACTTGTAGGTCACCCAATTATGCACAAATGAGGGGTAGTTAATGTGTGAAAATTACATTCATTAATCCCAGCAGATTATTTGAAAGGGGCCAGAGAGACGAGGGCCAAATGTAGCAGGGAAATGGTGCCTTTTCCAGTGTGTGTACCCAGGTGTGTGCAGGTGCGAGGAAAGGCTGAAATGTGCCTCTTCCTAAGTGTCTGTATTCATTAACATAATGGTGAGAGGTGCTCTTGGAATGATGGCACAGAAGTCTATGATTAATGTTTATGCTAAACTAAACATGGGGAAGAGCAACATCTGGGCCATCACAGAGGAGAAACAGAGGAAATTGCAAAAAGATGAGACTCCTGGGTTTAGAGCATTCAGATAAAGTCCCGACCTATATGAAAAATGTGTTGCACACACGCTGCTGCAGGAGAAAAAAGAGGTGGAAGATGAGTTAGGGGAAAGATGGCTTTAGATTTCTAATTTCCTTTAAGGTTTTACTAAAGCGTGAGCAGAAAAAGAAATAGGAAAATGTGGCTGTGTGCTGCATTAGTGGTTGTTTTTTTCATGTTTTCCTACACTTGCATCCAGGGGTATCCATGTTCGGTCTCCAAAGCTGCTGAATACAACTGCAGAAAAACAGAGTCAGGAAATACCTGCAGCTCTGCAGCTCGTGGCTGCGGACAACTGTAGCCCTGTGCCCGGGCCGGGTCTAGAGCCAAGTCAAACAGCCGGTGTCTCTGAAGGCCGGGCCAGGCTGGATCTAGCTGACCCTGGGTCTTTCATAAACGCAAAAACCTCTCTCTGAAGCTCCCACCAAGGACCTCGTGGTTATAAAGACTCTCTGTAGTTCAGAGGATTCCTCAAGTGGCTTTGGGGGGAAGAAGGAAGTATTACATAGAGAAATATTAAGTGACTGATACAGGCTGCAGAATGGTTTTATTAATCCTGGTTAAAGTATTCCAGCATAAGATTACGAGTGTTTAGATCAGGAGTCTCCAACTCCAGTCCTCAAGGGCTACCATCCTGCTAGTTTTCTGTGTTTCCTGCTCTACCACACCTGAATAGAGTAATTTAATTCTCTCCTTACCACGTTTAACTCTGCACAGGCCTGTTAATTATTCATTTCAATCAGGTGTGTTGGATCAAAGAAACACCTAACATGTGATGGTAGCCCTCGAGGACCGGAGTTGGTGACCCCTGGTTTAGTTGATTGTCTTTATATTCCCAAATGAGGTTTTTCATTCTCGTGAATCATTGTTTGTAAGTTACACACCTTTTCTTTACCAATTAACACACAAATAAAGACTAAAAACAACCCAATCCATTAATATTTCTGAGTGCATGAGTGCATTTTGACTAAAATATCTCACAGCATCCAAAACGCTGACTCTTAATTATCAGAGTAACACATTATCAGCTTCATCAGTTAGTTTTCCTTTCTGGACTCATTTCAACAATTTTCCTGTTTTTCATCTTTTTATTCCATGATGAGTGACAGGTGACGCTGGTGATTTAGGAGGGTTAAGGAAAATCCTTCATATCCAGAGAGGAAGCTGAGCTCAGGATGGAGCCATGATGCTTTAGGGCAGTGGTTCCCAACCTTTTTTCACGAGGACCCCCTTTCCTGTGTCCAAAACAAGGCCAGGGTCCCCCAATCCCCACTCCTACACTCATGCACACAATTTAAAGTGAATAATTACAAACTTTATTCATAAACACAGAATTATGCCTCTTACACAGAGCTGTTTTTCATCTTTTTATTCCATTAATTATGTTTAACTCCTGTAGATTGGTCTAATTTTTATTGAATTGAAACCTTTTGGTGGGCATTTCCTCATAGTCCGTTAAGTTTAAGCAAAATTGCTCCCTGCTGGATCTGAGAGGCAGGAGTTGAGTTTGGAGTGTCATCTACCCTCTTACGTTTGTTATTCTCTGAGTTTTCTGTTTTTGCAGGCCTTTTAACGCCTTTTGAAAATTCAGGGGTAGTGTAGTTCTGTAGAAACCTTTGGTCTCTTGTTTGTAGGGAAAACGCTCTCTAAATCATCCTCAGCTTTCCTTTTCTTGGGACTCTTAGTTGGTGTCTGTGATTTGACAGCCACGTTTTCTCTCGGTAAAATTTTTGAGAGATAAGAAGGCCCAAGACCATTAAGTCACTTAAAAACCATTAAAAGAACCTTAAAAGCCAATGCAATGATTGTAAGACTGGTGTAATGTGCTCCCGCCTCCTGGTTTCTTTCAGGACACGTGCTGCTGAATTTTGTAGAAGTTTTAACCCTGAGATGCTCTTTTCGGGAAGACCAGAGGGCATTACAGTAGTGGTCTATTCTACTGGTGATAAAAGCTTGCATCCGCGTCTCTGTATTAACCCGAGAGAGGATGGGGCGGACTCTGGCAATGTTTTTTAGATGATAAAAGCCTATTTTAGTAATGTTTCTAATGTGAGGTAAAAATAGACAACTCAGAGTCAAAAATCACACCCAGGTTCTTCACTTTGTGAAGGATTAAAAGACAGTGATTGTAATTTTGGTAAAAGTTTCTCTCTCTGAGCCTCAGGACCGATAACTAAAACCTAACTGGTTGTTTTGATTAGATTAAGGCTGTTTAAAAGTTGTTAATAAGCACGAATTTAGGAACTGGTCTGGTTTTACTTCCACACTATCCTTAATATGAAGATCAGAAGAACACTTGGTTAGTTTTTTTATGTTTTATCGAAAAGGAGTTCAGGTTAATGGACCCTGTGCACGATAGCAAACTCTAGCCCCAGATGGTGAGCTCTGGAGAGCTGTGGTGCGTCCTGTCCCCTTCACAGTGATATCAACCTGGACGGTGCATGCAGTGAACTGTACTTTTCTAGATCTCTTGGGAATTTGCCGAAAATTTCAGTCGATGACGTTCATCATATTGTTGACACTTTTTCATCTGCTCCACAATGCAAATGAGAAAAGGGATTGAAATTGTACATATCCCAGTATGTGCACAACTATGACGGTGAGTACACAACGCTGCTGTGCTAACTAGTGCGAACTTGACTGAAAGGGGCATGACAAACACGTTGTATTATTATTAAATTACAGGGTTTTCTTGCTACCTGGACCTTATTTCTACTATGAAATACTTTCTTTATCTCACCCAGATTTGGTGCTGTTTGGAGTCCGAGAAATTTCCATCTACGATCGGCGTATATCCATAATGGGAGTTGTTGTGACAGCAGTGCAGCCTCTAAATAAGGCACTATCTGCCACTAAAGTCCTTCATTTTGCCAGTGATTTGGTATGACTCACTAGCGTTACTCCTTGTTAGTTTGGAGCGTCTCGGACGTGCTTTGTTATTAACCAGGATTCTTTACAGACGTTTAGTGAAACTAGCTGGCGGCGATTTCAGTGACATCACAGCCGTTCGCCATCTTTGTTGTAGTCTGAGCAGAACTTTCACTCTGAACTCTACAACTTGCGTCTTTACCTTAAATACAAGGCAAACTGCACATTTTTATCATATTCTGACATAAATGGATAACACTTATGTAATTGATTGAGTCGAAACACAAAATCAGATGCGCTGCTATTCATCTGTTTTCTAGCAGATATATCGCTTTACTTTCATCCATTTTGATCGAGGGGGTGGGGAGTAGGTTGATGCACACACACACACACACACACGCACACACACACACACACACACACACACACACACATACCAACACAGACATGCCAATCAAAGCAAAATTTTACAATTAAATATTTTAATTTATCCTCTCATTTACCATGGATTTTCATTAGCATAATACTAGCCGGAAATAACTAACCTATACTTCCGGTCGGAACCTGGAAATTAGCATTTTTTCGTGCACAGGGTCCATTCTGTGTAAGGTCTGTGAATCAAAAGCTTAATTTTATCCTTGAGTCATTTTTCAGAAACACTCATTGAGATGTGATGGAAGCAGTTTCTTCTCCCAACACGGCGCGCACACACTATATTACAAAAAACAATCACAGCTTCTCTGGAGGTGGCAGACTCAGACTAACTGCAGACAGGTCCAGATGCCAGGACGTTCAGACTCACACAGGCAGCAGGAGAAATCTGTGTCAAACGAGGGCTGTGGCATGAGCTTTTACAGTGTTTGACTCCTCACTCTCACATCCCGCAGACCCAGCAGCTCACCTTTGTGCCATCAAACCGACCTGAGCCCTCCCAGCGCACACGAGCAGGATCAGAGGCAACCTTGGCATGCACGCAACACAAACACAGCCCACTTCAGCGCCTGTCTTTGATGTACATTATCAAAGGCCTTTTCTCCTCCTGGACCAAAGGCTACTATTGTTTTTGTTGTTGTTATTGATATTGTTTTCCACCCTCATAACACAAAGCAGTCTGACCATGACTCTGATGCTAATGTGGAGGTGGAGAGGGTGTTTTAATGAGCTGCCGAGCAGATCAGAGGGGCTCAGGGGGGGCTACAGGGAGGGAATAGGTACCACCGAACATCAAAACACAGCCAGTGCTCCGGCTCCTCGGTTCCTCCAGCCTTGACCTTTAAAAACACAATTCAAAAGATGCAACATGGATATTAAGACTTTGTTCTGCATTTTTCAATGAGAAATTGGTGCAAAAGCTGTTTCAGACAGAAGCAAAATGTCTTTAATTTAATGGAAATTCTACAAGCAAATTGAGATAACTAAAGTTGCACAAACTTTTGCATCAATTTTAGCAAAAAAACAGAAGCTAAATTCCATTTTGTCATAAGGAAATCGTCTATTAAAGTCTGACAGGTACCGGACAATAGAGGCTGCAAAATTGTGAGACATCTGTTTTGTTTGTGCTCTCAGGATGGAAATGTTAACCCAAACAATACTCAGAAATGGGAAATTGAAGTTTGTGACAGGATTTGTTTGACCAGAATAAGCAAGTTTGCTTTTATGTCTGAAACAGCTAAAGAGCACTGGAAAAAGGGCTGCAAAATCTTTATTATAAAAAATGTTAGAGGTGACACCATGTTAAAGGAACACTTGGCAGTTTTGGCTTGTTTTTAGCACCCTCTAGTGTTTGTTAGTGAAAGCGGAAGTAAAATTTATCTCCTCTCTGTGCGTTCATCTTTTTAACACCTTAATCTAACTGCTGAAATGTCTCCTCAGCCTTCATTAGTGTCTACAGGAGCGGTTCATCACTAAATCAAACAAACCAGCTGTGTTCATGATCTAAAACATGCAGGAAACATGATAGAAGCAGACTGCAGCACCAGGTATGTCAGCTCCTTTTTCTAAGTCCAGCAGGGAGCGGCCTGCCACTCTGAAGTTGCAAATGTGGTATTCTGGCCACAGAGGGCAGTGGGGTCTGGTATCTTAAAGATATGAAAAAGTTCCATAGTATGGCTTTAAAACAAAACAGATTTTTTTGCACCTTTTCTAGAATTTAAAGCTGCTTTAATGTGAAATTTTACTCTTTTCAATAACTATTTTATATATATATATATATATTTTAATGAGTTAGAAGATAATTCTCGGCAGGAACCAACGGCCCAGTAGAAATAAAAGTAACCCTGAGTGCTGCTGAGTGATCAGAACCAACCTGTTCTTGACTGCTGCCCCTGTTGGTAACGTCACCGTCCTTAGCATGCAGACGGTCTTGCTCTTACTTTGCTGTTTTACTAGAAACTCAAATAGATAAAGAACAATTCAAAATGCATTTGGACAATACTGTTAAAATTGGGTAAATTTTGCTTTAGCAGAGTGTTGCAAAGTCTCAACTCTGCAACGTGAGTTCAAACTCAACCTTTTATCCCAAACAATCAGTGTTTCTGCAAGAGTAGAGAATGAGATCAAACACTTTTTCTGTATCAACATGACAAAACTATAATATTTGACTTTCTAGATTAAGAAGTTCAAAGTAACTAGTTTAAAAAGCATCAGCTAATCATCTACTCTGCAAAATTCCTTAAACAATTCACAAATCTCTGCTGCTCTTCAGTTTAATGCACTCATTATTAAATGTGGTTGAAACTATGAAACTGCAAGGATGGAAGTTTGTTTTTGTTGCAGAAAAGCAGCAAAAAATGGATTTTTATCATCTGTTGCAAAGCCAAATTAGGGTTCAGCAGAGAGAGCAAAGAGTACTTAAACAAAACAGATGGGAGGAAGGAAAAGAAAAGACTTGTTTACCTTTCCTCCCCTTCTGGGTGGAGGGGTATTCATTAGCTGCTGTGTAAATCAATCTGCTTCTTCTTAAAGGCCTGTCAATTTAGCCGTGATGTCTGGCAGCCTGACACCGCTCACTGGATATTTAACCTGAAAGCCAATTAATCATCATGATTAATTCACTCACAAACCGCACGGAACTGTTCCGCTTTCACCTTCTGGAATAAGAGCCCAACTCTCCAAACATCAAAAGTGAGGGCGGAAAAAAAGAGCGAAAAGTCCCGTTCGTTCCTGATCAGAGCTTCAGAACACATTTTCAGCTGTGAGTCCACTCCCTCTCTCTTTTTTTCCCCCTGCTTCAACAATGCAAAACCTAAAACTCGAGGAGTTACTCTGCAAACACAGCACTTCTGATGAAAACCCACCACTGCTGGTGATTATAGAGCAGTGCTTGTAATTGGATTTGTATGTTAACACAGGTTTGAACTGTGAATATGAATTTGATTGCACACATAATGAAAAAACTTCTGTGCTTGACGCCTCCTTTGCCATGTTCTGCCTGGCTAATATTTTCCTTGCTTTACTTAATATTTCCACCTCTGTCTCAATGGAAAAAGGGGATTACACATTAGGAAAGTGGAATGTGAATATGTATTCCATTCTCTGCGCTATCATCAATTTCCAAAGTCTCAGCCGTGGTAATGGAAATGACCTAAACTGTGTGCAGAGTTACTGAGAAAGAGGGTTGTGCTATCAGCGAGTGTGAGATGATTTCCCGGTTCTTCAATCATCTGCTATTATTTCCTCTGCTCATTCAGCGAGCCATGGGAGGATTTAATCCACTCCCCTAGCTGAGCTGCTGCGATGGACTCGGTGGCTAAAAGTGGACATCGTACAGGAGGAGCTGCAAAAGAATAGATCACAAAGTGTCACGTCTCCTGAATCTAACCACCATTAACCAAAACTGACTGACTGATGACTTCCTGTTGCTGTTGGAGCGACATCAAAGATCACACAATCAGCAGATCAATACTGCGATCAATTATGTCTTCTCTTGCAGCACCGATCCACCATGAGAGCATTCTTTAGCTGCAGTCTGATCAGTTTCGGAGGCGGTAAACAATCACTGTTCAAGTGTAAACGCTGACAGCTCTGCTCAGATTCCCTCTCCACACCTTCGCCAGAGGAAACGTGTTTCTTATGCGCCGCAGCATCTGTTAAACAGATGTAAGGTCTTCAGATTACACCTGGTTGGGCCCAGCGTTTCTTTTTTAAACTAATTACACCATGAGATGGAGTTGATGAAAGTGATAAAATGACATTTTATTTAGGATAAAGCAAACAATGTCCAATGAGACTTTTATTTTGTAAAAACTGCGTTCAAGTATGTAAATGAGTCAGATTCACATTTAGTGGTAAAAGACTTCTCTTTGTCACAGAAAAAGCTCTTTTTTGTTTGTTTTTGAAATTCAACAACATAATAAAGAGTTCCACCTTTTAGACGGTCACATACATTTTCTATATATGATAAAGTCATCTGGTAATCCTCTGTTAAGCTGCAGAGCCGTGGACCAGGCACCTGAGGTCATCGGTGGTTCTCAAACCTTTCAGCTTCAGACTCACTAAACAGAAATTGTCAAGATATGCAACCCCAGATATCTCTAATTTGGCAATACAAACAAAAGCAAAATCATTCAAAAGGCTTTAGCTCACGTTTATCCATTTATATAGAAATCATCTCAGGACCCTCTGTGTAGCTCTTGGTGACCCACGGGGGTGTCCCGACCCTCAACTTTGGGAACCTCTTTTCTAGGGAATACGTAAAAAGACCAGACTTTTGATTGTTTTGATGTTATATTTGATTTGTTTTCACAAAATAGTCATTGGAAGTTCATCCACTGGTTAACTTTACGAGTCAGTCTGATTCAAGATGGCCGCCACAGCTAATCAACCTTTACAAACACAAAATTGGCTCCAAATCTGTCTGTTTTACAGATACTGAGCTAAAATTTCACATGGTAGAAGCTCTAATGTTCTTCTCTAATGTTTTGAAAAAAGTTCCAAATGCTTCATGTTTCTATGACAAATAAGTAACTATTAAAATACTTTTACTCTTGTATTTATATCCTAAAAATATTGTTAATAGATGCAATAAACCTGGTTTAATGAGGCTGAAATCTAAAGTTTTACTCTGACAGAACAACACGTCTCAAGTATAGGTTAGAAGTTGATCAATTACACTAGAGAGCCTTTAATTAACTTTTTCACCTCCCTCGATAGACCAAACCCTGCAAACAGCCTCCTGCTGTGCCAGACTCTGCACCGAACTGTCCGCCGCTCAAGCCCCAGTCTGGATTTGAAGAGCTGGACATGAAAGCAGCTCCAGACCCTCCACGTGGGCTTGTATCGGATCTTAATTAACAAGCCTTGCATATTATTTTTCTGTAACAAAGGGAAATTTGGGGGGTTCATTTAAATCCAATTAGGCCTGCGCTGATGCCTCAGGAGATGAGGGAGTAATTGCTGTTTGAACATGAAGGTCTTTGTTCTTGGCTGCAGTAGATTGATAAAGGCAATGAGCGCACAACGTGGAGCAACCCGAGCCGAGGCGAGGCTGTGAACTCAGAAAGAGAGGATGCAAACACACCAGGACCTCATAACAAGACAATTAGCAGTAAGGAAATTGTTTCTTGTTTTTTTTGTTTTGTTTTTTTAAAGAATATGACTGCGCCCCTCCCCCCTCCTCGTGCTGCAGGTGGTACTGAAAAGATCAGCTGAGTTAATTGCTTTAGTCGTATTACACCTCATGCAAAAAGACAGGCTGTAATAAAAGTTCAGTCTGTCACAGAACTAAAATAAAGTTTTTATTCAGCTAACAGGTTTTTCCCTAGATTCATCAAAGTGATGCAAGAAAAGCTCAGGTGTTGACTGGAATTGGTCATGGTGGGTGGTGTTAGTTATCAATAATCACTCAGTGAGCTAAAACACACACACACGCACGTAGATCTATTATGACTATTTTAAAGGATAATTGGTCTATTTTTTATCCAATAAACTTGTTTAATGTGAGCAGAATCATCACAGCAGCTCAAAAATACATAAATATCTCAGTATATTACTCAAATTACCTCCATTATTTTAGAGGGAGTGAACACTGATACTCAGATCCATGCTCATTTGTAATGAAATCATTAACTCTCTGTTGGAGAAAACCTTCCTCTTTGTCTTGGGGCTCCAGAACCACCTGCAGGTGAAGTCGTTCTCAGGTGAAAACTCCACTTCATCATCATCCTAAACTCTGTGGAGGTTTTCCTTCTGCTCAGGTAGGAGCAGCTGGAGCAGAGCCATCCACCAGAGGTCACATCTGCAGGGGTCAGAGGTCACATAATAAAGGCTAAAAGGCAGCTTCCTGGCTTTAGGCCAAGGTCACAGGGTCAGAGGTCAGTGTCTGAGTTTAGCCTCATCCTGCCCTTGGCCTTGAGTAGATCAATAAGAGGAAGTTTTCTTTCTGCCTCGGTCAAACGATCAATGAGACATTTACATTTAGCCGAGTCACTCTGTCCACATTGTCCCCCTTTCCCTCCATCTGCTTCCTATTGTCTAACGGCACATATTCCTGTGCAAAATCAACATAAATCCGCCTCAAATAGATTCCTTTTTTGTTCTGAAGCAGAATTTAGTTTGATTGATAATACTTTCATTTTTGATGCAACGATAAATTATTTTATTCGAATCATTCTTGACCAAGTTGAATGTGTCACAGAAGATTATAAATCCTATTTTCTTATAGGAAATTTAAATATGTTTGGATTCTTGATTTTAAATGAATTTTGATAGAAGAAATGATGAATTTCACACTGAATTGTCTAAAAGACAAAGGTTTGACTCCTGGATGATACATTTATCAGCTTACAATCCTTTGAAAAATGCACCACTTCTGACAGGATGACCAAAAAATGAACAGCTAAAAATATTTTATCCGTTTTTTAAATTTGATTTTGAAAGGAACCAGTTAAAAGCACCACATTGTTCCTCTGGTTTTCATGACAGTAATTATTTGCACCATTGCCTTATTTTGAGAGAAAAAGCAAGAAAACAATATTCTTGGTCATTTTGGTTTGTTGTGTGTCATGAATGCTGGTTGGAGGGGAGACCTAAAAGCTTTAAACTAATGAACACATGATTGAAATTACTTCAAATAGAAAAGACACTCCTGATGCAGGATGTCCAAAAGCCATGAAACCACAAACATAAATACAAAAAACCATTAAAATAACAGAGATACTGGTGCAAGGACATGTGACAAAGAGCAACTGAAAACCTCGACTGAGCTGAGATTATTAGTGAATTTAACCAAGAGTCAGAACCAAGCAGAGGGGATGGAAAACGTATTTATTTTAAAGGTTCTTGTAATTGTTTGGTATCTCTGCTGCTTGCTGCTGTCATGAACCGTTCTCCTCCATCCTCCTCCACAGGTTCTCACTAACATGGGACATTCAGACAAACTGGAGCTATGTTGTTTGGACAGTGTTTCCCATTAAATGGCCCTTCCTTTATATTCACACATGGTGCATTTCCAGTCCCAGAGCAATTATACACATGACTACACTTGGAGCTAAAGGAACAGGCTGAATCTTTATCACCAGCCAAAGAGCAGCGGCTCTGTGAGTCTTACTGAGCCGCCTCGCCTGCCTTCTGTGCTTGTGTTTCATTCCCTGTCGAAGCAGAGGGGATATTATTTTACTCTAATCAAATGNCTTTGTCTTACTGGTGTTCAAGCGAAGGTGGTTACGCTCACACCAGTCCACAAAGTCCATGATGACTGACCTGTACTCCTGGTCATCCCCCTCAGAGACACAGCCGACGATGGCCGAGTCATCAGAGAACTTCTGGAGGTGACAGCTGCTGGTGTTGTAGGTGAAGTCCGAGGTGTAGAAGGTGAAGAGAAAGGGTGAGAGCACTGTACCCTGCGGAGCTCCAGTACTGCACACAACAACCTCAGACTTACAGTTGTGCAGCCTCACGTACTGTGGCCTGTTGGTGAGGTAGTTGGTGATCCATGAGGTCAGATGTTCGTCCACTCCTGCACCCCTCATCTTCTGCTGCAGTAGACACGGCTGGATGGTGTTGAAGGCACTCGAGAAGTCGAAGAACATGATCCTCACAGTGCTTTGTTGCATCTCGAGGTGATTCAGAGCCCGGTGCTGCAGGTAGATGAGGGCGTCCTCCACCCCCATGTTTGGTTTATATGCAAATTGAAGTGGGTCTATTTCTGGGCTCACCACTGAACGTAGATGGGTGAGGATGAGTCTCTCCATAGTCTTCATCAGGTGGGAGGTCAAGGCGACAAGTCTGTAGGGGTCTGGTTCCCTGGGATGTGATGTTTTGGGGACTGGAACCACACAGGAGGTCTTCCACAGGATGGGGACCTGCTCCAGTCAAAGGCTCAGGTTGAACATGTGTGTGACCACTTCACACAGCTGGTCAGCACAGTCTTGGAGCAGTCTGGGGCTGATTCCATCAGGAACTGCTGATTTTCTGCTCTTAAGCCGCCTTATCTGGATTTTATAAATGTAACTTTTACAAATATAATCTTCTTAATCTCACAACCTCAGCACACACAAAATTGTGGGGACCCCCTGCAATCTTTTGGGGACCTCCTTGGGCCCCTGGCCAAAGTGGAATTTTATTGAGGGGCCCCCACCACTGTCACCTTTGCCAACATTGAATAGGTTGATAGGCTGCAAACAATGGAGACTATATATCCATATCTATATATCTATCTATATATCTATATACTGTATATATATATATATATATATATATATATATATATATATATATATATATATATATAAATATTGGCAATATCGCTATACCGTCGTAATAAAATGAACACAATATCGTACATTACGCCTTGAGGTAAAAATAACACTTTTCAGTCTGCTCCACCGGAGCATAGCAAAGTAAACTACATATACCATGATCCGTTGCTTCCGCATCATCAGCCAGTTCGCCAATGGGAGTGCGTGCAGCCCACACAAGCAAAGAAAAACAAACATGGAGTATGGAGGCTACAGCGGTGAACGCTGCACGGAGGATACCAGTCAAAGTATTTTATGTTGTGAGTCTTATTAACGTGAGCCTCCCCACAATATCGCAATAAATATTGTATCATGAGGTTCATATCGTGTCAATATCGTATTGTGATATTTGGATATTGTTACACCCAAATATATACAGTATGTATATATATATATATATATATATATATATATATATATATATATAAATATATATAAATATTGGCAATATCGCTATACCATCGTAGTAAAATGAACACAATATCGTACATTACGCCTTGAGGTAAAAATAACACTTTTCAGTCTGCTCCACCGGAGCATAGCAAAGTAAACTACATATACCATGATCCGTTGCTTCCGCATCATCGGCCAGTTCGCCAATGGGAGTGCGTGCAGCCCACACAAGCAAAGAAAAACAAACATGGAGTATGGAGGCTACAGCGGTGAACGCTGCACGGAGGATACCAGTCAAAGTATTTTATGTTGTGAGTCTTATTAACGTGAGCCTCCCCACAATATCACAATAAATATTGTATCATGAGGTTCATATCGTGTCAATATCGTATTGTGATATTTGGATATTGTTACACCCAAATATATACAGTATGTATATATATATATTTATGTATATGTGTGTGTGTGTGTGTGTGTGTGTGTGTGTGTATACAACATAAGATAACCAATCATTTTTTTCACAAATGTGAATGTATAATTAAATGACATTTGCAAGACATTCAGTAACTGATAATCAGGGCAGCTAGAAAATGTAATTACCACTCATCTGCACAGATTAATCCTCTCTTACTGTATGTCATGATTTGCAGGCTGGCAGCTGGAGTGTTAATGACACAAAGTTATTGTAACTTCTACAACAGACCCACCTTCAGCTGAAGCTGAAACTACGAGCCTCCTCTGCTTTTAATTTTTTTTCTTTTGCTTGCTTCCAATTTGTATTGCTGTCTGTGTTTGGACACCATCACCTGCATGGATTTGACTTCCTGACGGCGTATTTATACCGTCGGGTTTTTGTTTCACTTTGTTCCAACCTCCTGCGTGCGTTGTTGTGAGACTAGTTTGTTTTGAGCGTAATGAGAAAGTAGTAAAGTGGCTGTCAAGTGATCGGCTCAGACCGATGCAGCAACTGCATTTAGTAAACAGAAATCCAGCATGGCGGAACGCGTGCGTGCTGCGGTGTCAGATTACTCGTCTCTTTTTTTCTCTCTCTCTCTACCCTGCTGTCAAGCAATGCTCTATGTGCGGCGCGCATCACGGCAGCGATGAATGCGTCCACTGGAGCTAAATGGAGGCCCCCTCTGGATAGGGGGGGCCCTACGCAGAGTGCGTGATCTGCTTGTAGGGAGGGGCGGTCCTGCCCTTTGGGGGTCGCGGACCCCCGGTTGGGAACCACTGCTTTAGGGGATGTCATAAAACACGCAGAACTTATCTTTAACTTGTTTTGATTTTAATCAAAATCTGTTATTGATTTAAAAATGTAGGAAAATAAAAAAAGTTAAATAGTTTAAATGTAGGTCACGTTTTTGTCAGAGGCTTAAAAACACAATATCATCAAAGTTTAATATTTATTTTACTGTAAATTAATTTCTATTGTTGTTTCTACAAAAGCATCAGATGTAAAGTAAAAAAAAATGTAAACCAGTTCTGTTGAGGCTTTCTAAAAGACTCTCAAACAACAGTGAGTATAAAATTCATGAAATCAAAGAATAAAAGATTAAATATACAATTTAAAGTGTTTTCGTCAGCAGATGTGTAATTATTACGCCTGCATAAATACAGCTTTGAAAAATGATTAAAGGAACTATACCATGCTATTTTAAATCTTTCAGAGCAAGTTTTGGCCCATATATGATTACATTTGTACCATTGGCCCTAGAGACGTCATTTGTTCTGAAATATAAGTTATTTTCTTGAGACATTTTATCAACCTGGAAATAAGGTGCTTGGATTCAATGAAATCCCACCTCCACCCGTGTGAATTCCACCCGTTTCATGACATAACCCTATGCTCCCTAAGAGTCCATTCTCTTAAGGAAAGGAATGCATTAATTTCTTTTGTGAAACTCTACTGACTGATGCACTGATCTGCATCATTAAAGTCCCACGCCGATCATCTTTTTAACTGTTTGAAATAGTTCTCAGTGGTCTTTAAACTATGATTATGCCGTTTTTAGCCAAAATCACAAAACCTGTGCTGTTTTCTAGTACTTAGTTTTTACATAGTGGCAGAAGCTCATTAAAAATTCACCTCTGGGTTGTGGGCAGAGCCGTTGGCACAGAGGCTCCCCGCCCGCCCTCCGTCTCTTCCCCTCTTTTCCTGGCTGTTGAGAGCTTTCTGTTTATGCTA
>SSNS01001165.1:0-5000 GCA_006937985.1 Aphyosemion australe
ATTCAATACGAAGGATGAAAACGGCAACACAGCGACACCTAGTGGACAACAAACAGCTCCACACATTTCATTATGAGTCTATTTAATATTTATGTAAGATGATTAGAATAAAGCTGATTTTCTTTCTGAATGAAGGTGCTGTACGGTTCAATCGGCTCTGATTCCTGCAGGAAAACATAAAAATAAAATAAATAATGAAAATATTAGTGCTGTCATGAGATTACATTTTTATAGATTAATTAATTATGACCTGTGATTAATTAATCTAATTAATCTATTTTTTAATCTCACCTACTAATGGTGGAGAAAATCCCTCATTTTGATGTATTTTTATTTAAATTCATTACACTATTGTGGCAGACTAAAAGATTAATATATAACAGATAAACTGGCTTTATAAAGTCATTTATTGTTTAACAGACTTTTCCATCACCAAGGCAGAATAACACTGTGCTCTTTTGTCAGTCTGGAATAATTAGAATTAAAACTAAAACATCAGGTCCATATAGAATAATCTACGTTAACACATCAAGGATCAATGCTAATAGTGATCACAGAACTTGTTACTAAAACATTTATCTAGAATTAAAATAGACCTGTTATTACAGAGCTGTAAGTTAGCATATCAACACTGACAGTTTATCACAAAATGAAACGCTGAAAAGCATTAAGCACTCACTCTCTCACTGCTGACATGTGCTATGGCATGATAGTTAAATATAAAAATAGTTACATGAAATAAATAAAAATACCAACAGGTGGGCTAGAAAAGTCCCAGTAATGTTATAGATTAAACATGAGTTTAACTTGATTAAAAAAATGAGTGCACTAAATGTGGCTGTGATTAATTAATTAATCTAAAATTAATCTCGTAATTTGACACCCCGAGAAAATATTCTTATTAACAGGAAATGAAGCTATTCTGATATAAATTACCTCGTCAGGAGGGTTGCTTTGTGACTCTGGTGGTTTTCTGCAACACAACAAAAGTAAACAGTTACAGTAACATGTGATCCTTCTGTTATGAAACTCACACAGGAAGTGAAACAGCTTCATGTGAGACTTAAACGTCTGTACCTGCTGCACTTAGAGATAATGAGATTTATCAGTTTATTAAAGCAGATATGTTAGAGATCTGCATTCATGTCTCACCGCTTCAGCCTCCTGTAGAAACATCCCAGAATAATCAGAGGCACCATCATGGATAGAAGTAAAATAATCCATTTATGTGGAGCAGCAGCTTCACCCTGACCTGCTGGATTATTATTACAGACAAATAAAACATGAAGGTGGTGATGAGACGGTGTCCCTAAAGACCAGCAGAACTTTGATTTAAGGTCCATAAACCTACAAGCAGATGAAACCCAGACACCTTTACATCATGTATAAGTTTATAAACAAGAACATGAACTCACCTGTGACTGACACGTTCAGATGCAGAATGAAGCTTCCTCCAGACGTTGAACACTCACAGGTGTAGCTCCCACCATCAACTGGTGTTAAACTGGTCAGGAGCAGAAACACGGTCTGGTTCTTGGTTATCAGGGAGAACTTAGAGCCACACTGATGATCAAAAGCTCCTCCATCCTGATATCGGAGCAAACACTCCTGTCCTCTGCTGCTCTGGGTTCTGATCTTACACACGATCAGAACGATGATGCTGTGGGTTTCATTGGTGCAGATCTGAGTCTCGTCTGGTTCCTGCCCAATGATCTTCTCTCGACTCACTGCAGGAAGTCCCAGTGAGACAGGTTTCTGTTACTGCTGATCAAAAGAAAAGGCTTGAAAAGAACAGTCTGTGATTTGGAGAATCTAGTTTATTTATTTACCTTCATCGTCCAAAAACCCGTCAGAAAGCTGAAGAAGACACACAGATCATTAAACATCAGCTGGTTTCATTTCCAGAGCTCCTCCTGATCACAACTCAGAAAAGTTATAGACTAAGTTCTATTATTAAATATAAAACTATAAAGTTTAGTGAGAAGTGAATTAAAACAGGATCTGCTGGAGTAAAAACCTGTTTTGCATCATTTTGTCAGGAAACACCTGTAAATAACACCTGTACCTGTTTACCTGTGACTGAGTTACATCACAGATCTGCTTTAAAACCATTACTGTTATCATTATTCTGTCAGGTTCAGCGAGGAAAGCTGCCTCTGTCCTGCTCTATGGTGGTGGGCGGAGTCTGGAGGCTTTGAAGCTCAGGTAAGAGAAGAAACTCGTTTCCATCAGAGCCACGGCTGCCCTCTGTGTGCCCGAGTAGAAATAAAACATCTAGATGTTTGCTACTTTTTTTATTTTAGACTGGACCCGTGTGTTTGTTAATAAAGTTTTATTATGATAAACGAACCAAAGAAGCAAAAGTTTTATTTAAACTCACAATCTGAACAAATAATGAAAAAAACGTTTGACACAGGATATAAAATAATAAAAGCCACGTATGTTTTTAGTTTATTGACAAATAAATTTCAAAATAAAACAGGAAGTGAATGAAAAGCTGACCCACGGTACTGAAACCACAGTAAAACTGGTTTTACTGGTGATTTTAAAGTAGACAGATCCCATCTGCTCCACTTGTTTCTCCGTTTGTACACCCCCACCTCCAACAGCTGCTCCGTTGACGTCTGTACAGATCTGCTGCCTCCTTGTGGAAGATCTCAGTACTGCAGCAGATAAATGTTGATAATAGTTGTTTAATAGAATAATATAAATGTACCTAATCAAATGTTCTGTGTGATTACATTATCCTCTATAAATAACTTTATTGTGATTGCTGTTATGACTCAGGCTTTAAAGGGTTAACCTGAAACATGGATTCCTCTGGTCTGACACGGCTGACCCATTTGTGCGTCCTCTCTCTCTCACCCCTGCTCTGATGCTGATTACAGGAAAACCAGGTGACAAACTGGATCAAAGGTAGAAAATAAGCCTCAGTTCAACGTAAACAAGGTCACTTCCTGGTTTAAACAGCAGACTTTGTGCACGCAGCGCTTTAGGCGTGAAGGGGTTTCACACTCGCAGCCGTGTGGGAGATGTGGCTGAGAGCAGGAAGTTCTAACAGGAAACTAAAGCTGAGAGGCATCTGGTCAGCACGGCGCTCTGCTGCTGCTGCTGCAGGAGCGGCTGGTGTTCAACTATTATGTCATATGTGTTCATGTTATTAAATATTACAACCAAACCACAACATCCACCCTAAAGCACTAATAAATAACAGATAAGGATGACTGGAAGCTACAGAGGAGCTCCAAAGCCCCCGTTCTCGGCTCCAGACAGGTTCAGGTGGTGTCTGGATGCACTGGTGTGTGTTACAGAGGTCAGGTAAAGGCTGTTCTTCTTCTGCATGAAGACGCTGTACGGCTCCACGTTCTCCGCTTCCTGCAACGCAGAAATCCCGTTAGAGCTGGAGGACGTGGAGGACACGTGAACGTTTCATTAGCTGTTTACCGTGTTCTGCTCCGCCGTCAGGGTTTCTTCACGTCTTCTGCTGAAAGACAAGAACAAGTCAAGATTTTCTGTTTCTGGTGCAGCGAGTTCATCCTTTCACCTCATGACCCAAGGCCCTACTGAGGGCGGGTGATGAACGGTGAACCACATACCCAAACCAGCTCAGCTGGCTCTTCTCGACACGGAGGAGCAGCGGCTCTACTCTGAGTCTCTCCTGAATGTCCGAGCTCTTCGTCCCGTCTCTGAGGCTGAGCCCGGCCCTCTGACGGAGAAAACTCATTCATTCTTGTTCCTTTGGTCGTTGCCCAAAGCTCACGACCATCAGTGAGGATTAGGATGAAGATCAACCAGTAGACTCACAGCTTTGCTTCATCATTTTTGTTTTTATTTACTTTCTGACTCTAACACCTGTTGTCCATCTGCTTCTAGTCCCTTGTTTCTCAGCATCTCCCTTTGCTTTGGTGTTTCTATCTTTGGCTGCCATGCTGGCCTTTTATTTACTTATTTACCACTAACCCTCTGATTAACAGCTTAACATCTTGGTAATAAATATATGTTGTCAAAACACTCTGGAATTTACAGGAAAAACGTTTAAAAGGTCAAACATTAACTCCTCCCATTATTACTACATTAATATATCGTATTTCATATTGCCACAAACAAATGTGAAAGAATGCAAACAGGAATATTTTTTTATCCTTTTATGGTGTGGGAGTAAAAATGTGAAAGTTTTATTTATTTATATTTTATTCATTTATTTTATTAATTTAAATGTATGTATTTATTTTTTATTTTATTTTTATTTATTTATTTACTTATATTGATTTATTTAATGTATTTTATTTATTTATTTTATTTATTTATATGTATGTATGTATTTATTTATTTGTTATTTATATTTTATTTATTTATTTATCTGTTTAATGTATTTATTAATTTATTTGTTTATTTATATTTAAACTCCCCTGTATCTGAGTTCATGGAGAAGGTTTCTCACCTGCTGCATCTTCTCACACACACGAGTCCCAGGACGACTCCAGCTGTGATGACGATGATGAGAACGGGAACTACAACTGCATAAGGTACACTTCCAGGGGAAGCTGTTGGACTGATGGTGGCTTCATCTGATAGAGGAAAATAATAATTATGTTAAAGGTGTAAAGTTTAAATGAAGCAAAGAAGCAGCGTATATTAAATAAAATCCTCTCATCATGCTTTAATGAGTAAAAACACAGAGAACCCTCGGTATCAATGATAATATTATTTATAATGGAACAAACACAGTTGGGTTCACTTCATCAAATTTTCTTCAGAAAAACTTTTCTGGATACAGAACCTGATTTATTTTTTATTTTAATTTTGACTCTTTAGTCGTTTTTATTCTCAGTGGTCTGTGCAGATCTTAATTCTATAATTTAGTTTTTGAAATAATTTCAAGAACACGCGTAGACAGCATGAAAACCAGACGTTATGAATGAATCTTTACCTTCTACAGAGACGCTGAGCAGTAGAGTATCAGTTCCTCCAGGATATGAACAATCACAGGTGTAGTTTCC
>SSNS01001165.1:10000-12500 GCA_006937985.1 Aphyosemion australe
AAAAATAAAAGAGAAGAACACCTTAAACCCATAAAGCATCAAATAACCCTGCATCCTGGTATAGAGACGTATGATTTACTCTGTACAACACACCTGTTGTTACTCACAGACACCACTTTCATACCCTAAATGTTTATAGTAGTTTTTCTAATAGAGGTGAAATAAGAAATCCCCACCAACACTTTTTCTCTGACTGGATCCATTCAGTGACACTACTGACGTAAAGTCAGTTCTGCTGTTGTTCCTGCGTAAAACACGTAGGTCTGGATGTGGATCAGACCTGATCAGGTGAACTCACAGCTGACACGGTTATCAGGAAGTCAGTTTCTAAGTTGAAATTTTTGTGATCATCTGCTTCCTGCTCTCGGCTCATCCACGGTCTCGCGTAGGGAATTTAACCTAGCTAACATGCTACCTGTAGACCTTAGAGGTCAGCAGCTGAAACTGAATCATGTGTTCAATGCTGCCAATAACAAAGCGCCCCCATGTTTCACCCTGATGCCTTCATGTTTAACTGGTCTCATTATAACAGCAGGTCCAGTATCAGATGCTGGGTCGTTGCTTTGGTGCCACCACATTAATGACTGCAGTCAAACCTTTTAATCATCTAAGTCAGTCTGCGTCTGCTTTTAAGAAAAGGGTCAAACTGGTTTTACTCCCAAAGCTGGCCCAGAGAGAGTTACGCCTTTGTTTATTTTTACATTACAACCCTGTTTGATTAATGTCTTTATGTCATATATTGTGATAGTTACGTGTATCATTTTATTTTATAATCACATTACTCAAATTAAAATCAGTCATTTAATTGTTGCAGCAGATTAAAAAAAGCAGAAATTAAAGGGACACTTTGCAACTTTTTCATACGTTTAAATCCTGTTCTTGAGCCAGTCTGTGCTAAAATGACCCTTTACAGGGTTAATGAAAGGCCACCCAGCCCCTGTCGCCCCCTGTGGCCAGAATATTCCACTTGCAACTTCAGAGTGGCGGCCCGGTCCCTGTTGGACTTAGTAAAGTGGAGCTGACATGCCTGGTGCTGCAGTCTGCTTCCAGCATGTTTCCTGCATGTTTTAGATCATGAATACAGCTGATTAGTTTGATTTAGTGATGAACCGCTCCTGTAGACACTAATGAAGGCTGAGGAGACATTTCAGCTGTTAGATTAAGGTGTTAAAAAGATGAACGCACAGCGAGGAGAGACGTTTACCTTTTGGTTTCACCAACGAACACTAGGGGGTGCTAAAAACAAGCCAAAACTAACAAGTGGCCCTTTAAGAACATACGCAGGATATATGGACCACACAAAGGATCTCTTTTTTAAAACAAGGACTGTAACATTTCAAGACTTGGTTAGATTTAAAACAGCACAAATTATATATGAAGCAAGGAATAAATTACTACCAAATAATATACAGCAATTGTTCAGAGAGAGAGAGAAGGGGGACATCACCTGAGAGGAAGATTACATTTAGGGTTAGAGTAGGGGTGAAGCAATAGGAGGAGTTAAATTATGGACTAGCTTAGAAGAGGAAATAAAACTAAATACAAACATAAACCAGTTTTAAAAAGTTATAAAAACCATATTTTAAATAATTATAATGAAGGAAACAGAAGACCAATGTGGACTTGCTTCTATTCTGATGAAGGTGTATCATGATTATCATTAGTTACTGTAGATGATGGAGATTTTGTTTTTTGGACGTTTATTTGTTTCAGATTTGTTGTTTTTCTTTCTTTTTTCCTTTAGTAACGCACAAGTAACAGATATTATGTAAGAAGGTATATAAGTTTATACGTCAGCCCGCTCCCTTTCAGACACAGGAGTGATGTTGAATTAATGATGATGACAGTAAATTCTGATGGATATGTCTGAAATTAAAAATAAATGAAATCCCTTACCTTCTACAGAGACGCTGAGCAGTAGAGTATCAGTTCCTCCAGGATATGAACAATCACAGGTGTAGTTTCCACTGTTCTCTGCTGTTAAACCCTTCAGGTGGAGGAAAACCGTCTGATTCTTCTCTGTGAGTCTGAACCTGGAGTCACAAGAAGATCCAACACCTCGACCCTTTTTATTTATTTATTTATTCTTTATTTAACCAGGAAGGTCCCATTGAGATTAAAAACCTCATTTTCAAGGGAGTCCTGGCCAAAGTTTATACGTCAGATGACATTCTTCTCCTCTGCTCCTGTCTGGTCTGATCTTACATGTGACATGTGTGATCATGTTTAGAGTCTGATTGCTGCACGCTGGAGTAAAATCCTCGTCTTTGCTGATGGTTTTTATAATCTGACCTCCTGCATTAAGAGTCAGTAAACAGATTTTACTGGTTTTTGTTTCAATGTTTCTACCAAAATAAACCAATAAAATGTTTTTACCTTTAGCACAGGAACGGAGCTTTAATAGTAGAAGGAAAACCAGCCACAGTCTGCAGCTTCTCATGGTTAACATGTCGACTAGGACCATGCTGCTGCTGCTGGTGGTCTCACACACACACACACA
>SSNS01001165.1:20000-28738 GCA_006937985.1 Aphyosemion australe
AATAATTATTATGATTATTATTATTATTATTATTATGATTATTATTATTAATAATATTTATTATTAATTAATAATAATTATTATTAATATTAATAATTGTTATTATTACTATTAATTATTAATACTATTGTTGTTATTATTATGATTATTAAAAATAATCATTATTATTATTATTATTATCATGAGTATTATTATTATTATTATTATTATTATTATTATTATTATTATTATTATTATATTACCACAGCAAACCCGTTAGAATATCTCTTACTTACATCTTGGATGGCGCTCACTCTTTTAGATCATAAAACTAAACGATCACAGAATCACTGATGGCTTTACTTCCTCAGACAGCAGCACACTAATTAAAATCTAAAGCAAACAAACTAAATAAAGGCCTCTGATTTTCTCCTATGAATAAAAACTAAAAGTTAGAATCAGCTTAAATCACAGAAAAGATCTGAGTCCCACGGTTATGATCCCTAAAGCTGCCAGCAGGGGGAGACAAATCACACAAAATCACAACATTCTCTGATCAGAAAAGCTGGATTAATTGTGTTAATTTTGACCTCCTGACTTCAGACACCATTATAGTGAAACTGTTCTAACTCATGATAAAAATCTAAATCATAACTCTTCATTTACAAAGCTCGTTTACATTCTGAATACTTTTTATTTCAGGGCCAATACCGAGCTCTGAATCCCGTACTGACTTATTTCTAATGAATCACCTTTGCGTTAGATTTGAAACTGAACGTTCTGGACGTATTTCCAGATGGAGGATGTGCTATTTCAAATTAGCTAATCACTAACAGAGATTATTATGCTGAATAATGTGAATCAGATCATTTATTGAAGCGTCTTTAGTTCAAATACATCATTTTTACACCAAACACACATTGTTCTGGTTGAAACTCTGATCTTCATTATAACACATAGAGTTCCTAACCTGTTCTGGTATTTGGTGTTTCTGTTGTCACTGATCCATTCTCCCTCCCCTCACATCTTTAACTAAAGGGTCGGTGTTAGAAAAGATCTAAACGAAAGCCTCCTCCTCTCTCCTGACTCTGTGATGTATAAATAATGTGGTTCTGATGAAGAACGGTGGATATTACCCTTTCATCTTTAGTCACCAAACAGAATGAATTTGTGTCACGAATGAAACTAAACTTTCATGTTGTTGCTTCACAGCTCAGTTAGAAAAGATCAGCGTGTGGCTTCTCTTCTGCATGATCCCATTTAAACTCAAAGATGGATTCTCTGTCTGAAAACAAAACAATATTAATATGAAATAATCTCAGGTCTGAGTTTCTAAAGCAGAGAAGTATCTGATTTAATGAAATGATTTCATCTTTAAATTTTAGTTTTTATTAATTCATTTGTAAAATATGAATAAATTCTTCATGCATTTGTGGAGAAAGTGACTCTGTGCATTTCTAAATCAGCAAAGCTAAATATTCATCACCTGTTAAAGCTGAGTCTACGAGCCTAACTTCATTTATTATGATGGCCTGAAACGCAGCCACGACAGCTTCTGGGTTCATCTGTAATTAAATAAAAGTCAAAGCAAATGAATGTTTTATCCTGATGTAAGGCTCTAACACCAAAGACACGACGGCGGCCTGTTTCTCTGAGAGCTCAGAAGCCTTGAGCTACAGCGTGACCCACATAGGCTCACAGACACCAACGGGAGCCGCTTTCTCCCTAAAACCTGACGTTTGTGCTCATGTTGTCGTACGTGTTGACTGCACATCAAACCGCAGCTTCACTTATAATTAACACATGGGTTAAGCCAACAAAATTAAATGTGGCCAAAGAAAGAACAAATAAAATCTAATTAACTGATTTTGTTCTGCAAAAACAGATAAATATCTGATCTCTTTACCTTAATAATGTTGTTGGGACAATAAATAATAAATGATTTATAAGTAATGAATAATTAAACCAACGATGCTCGTGTTGACAGCCAATCAGACGAAGTGGCTCATCTAAATTTTCTAAGGTATAGATAAAAACTCTTCTAGAACGTCGTCTTTGTTCCCTGAAACCAATAAAATGTTAAATTTAAGCCACGTTAAAACGTTTCTAGATGTCAATAATTATAGTTTCAAGCTTTTCTGAAGTGTTGTGCCAATGAGATTTGCTGTTCTAAGACTGGATTTATAATTCTACCATGATGCTGGTTTTAATGTTATATTTTCATGTAATTTTAATGTGAAAGTTCTGCTTGTAAATAGATTTCTTGACTAGTTTTCCCTTGATGGGAAAATTAAATAAATTATTTAAATATAAAATATGGTTTGATGAATTAAAAACTGTGTTTATAATAAATAAAATAAAATTATGATCAATCTGAATAAACGATGAGATTCAAAACGAAGCCATGATGAGTTGTTCGCGCCTCGTCCACCAGGGGGCGCCAGTTAGCTGAATATTACACCTAGCCGCAAAGCCTGCTGGGAATTCTTTCACCGTGGGAACATCATGAAGCGAGAAAAAGACTCTCTAGAGGTAAATGTTTCTAAATACGAGGTCCCAGCTTGTACATAGCACATATTTAATGTTTTTATCCGAGGTTACACCGTCTGGTTGATGGTAAAGCTACTTTATCGCCCAGCTAGGTTTATGAGGACGTCCGCGTGCGCATCTTTAGCTAGTTTTACTGCGTTTGTCCGTGCGGGCTGAAGAAATGCGGGAGTAATGAAGTTAACGGGAAGCTCCGGGGTGTAAAATAACACTAAAGCAGAAGCAAAAATTTTTCATTTCGCAGCTGGTGTCGCTGACATTTCCTTCTTTTGTCCAGAAACATGAAAGCTAATCAAGCTCCGGGTTCTACGGTGGCCCAGAGGGACAAACTTCAACATCAGCCCTGAAAACCAAAACAACAAAATAGTCTGATAACAATTCTCATTATTAAAAACTAATTTACTGTAAAATTAAGATTTTATTTAAATAGAATTATGAATAACTAATTTTCCTAATTTAATTAATTGTTTATTATATTTTACAACAAATACAATTTTAATTATACAGAATATCATAAATTAATATTAGCAAAACTATTTAAAGTTTTATTTGGATTCTTAACCAATTTCTTTACATTTTTGTGACTTTTGTGAATCCTCTGTTTCCTCATCATGCAGGAGGATGTGGGCACCGTGATGTCGTGGTTTTCCAGCCCCGTCTACAGCCGTTACTGGCAGCACTACCAGCAGGCCATGGGCTGGTACCAGAGACACCAACGGGCCTACAGGAAGTCCTGGGAGGCCGCCTACGGCCCAACTCACTGGCACCCGGAGTATCCCAGCAGCCACCATCGCTACGCCGACTGGCGTGCCGAGGAGAGCGACAGCGAGGAGGATGAAGAGGAGGAGAGCAGCTCAGAGAGCGAGATCGAGTGTGACGTCAGCAACATGGAGATCAGCGAGGAGCTCCGGCAGTACTTCGCCCACACAGAGAGACACCGAGAGGAGCTGAGTGAGTCCAGCATGGAGGAGGACAGCACTCGTCCCAGATGAGTTAAAGGGTGTGTGTGACTCTAAAATGTCTTTTTGCAGGAAAGCAGCAGCAGGAGGAGGCGGAGCTACATGACAGCTACGTTCCTGCAGACCAGGACCTGCATGGCGTGTCTTCTCGAAGCAGCGCCGCTCCTCCCTCCGAGCGCCCGGGCGAAAGACGAGTCGCCGAGATGAAGAAGCTGTACGGCACAGACTCGGCCAAGATTCTGGCCATGGAGGCGGCCATGCAGCTGACGTTTGATAGAAACTGTGACCTGAAGCGGCCCAAATACTGGCCCGTCATCCCTCTGAAGCTGTAGCACCTGCAGCAGCTTCTGCTGGGTGGATCAGCGCTGCAGATGTGGAGCTGGTGAGCAGGGTCATCCAGGGTGGGAGGCTGATGGTCTGACCATCTCTTCTTCTGTGGTGCTTCATGCTGCAGCAGCTCTGACAGAAGCTGCTTCTGATGTTTCAGACACTCGCGGTGAATCCATTTATATTTTTATATCACAGCCTCCTGATTCTGACGTTTCCTCGGGTTCAAAGGCTCCATTTGTTTCCTCAGGAGGGTTGTTGACGGTTTTATCCTGTTTGCATCATTCTGGAGTCAAAAGGTTTCTATTATTTATGGTTTTTTATGTTAATAAAGTCTTTTAAATGAATCCTGCGGCTCTGCTGGGATGTCTCTGATCTTTAGGGCGTTTCTACGCCCACAGCAGGGCTAAATGTGTGTTTGAAGTTAATATTTAGGTAATATTTAATTCTTTAAGTGTTTTAGGTAAATGGAGGTTTTTCCAGCCGGTCCCTTCATGAGAACAGAGCAAAATCAGACCAGCTGATTATTAATCAGGAGTTTTTTCAGACATGATGGTGTCTTACTTTAGGGCTAGTGGGTTATGCTTCTAGGTTTTATTTTTACATCTGTGATTTAATAAATAACTCATTCAAACTCTTTTTGCTTTAATCCTAAAACTTTTAGTCCAGCGCTCCCGTTCTTCACATGATGTTTAAAGAAATGGCAAAACCTCCAGAATTTACCTGTAAATAAAAATATAATATTCATCATGCATGAGCAAAAACAGATAAATATAAAATAGATCAATAATAATAGATAAATTTTCATTTTTTTTCATTTCATTTATTTATTTATTTCATTCAAAAAAATTCAAAATGCAAAAAAAAACAACATACAAAATAAAACAATAAATCAAACAAACAATTTGAATGAAAAGGGACAAAAAGAAGAAATATCTTATGTTAACATGCCCCTATTTACAAAACCAAACCTTTTAATAATACTTCCATACTTTTTTCAACAACAAAACAAAACACAGATTCATCAAACTATATTCTTGTAATTTACAAACCTAATCAGACGTTATCTTAATTTTGATTATTGTAATTCTGTAATACACTTGATTTAATACATTTTTTAAATATATTTAGTGACTTTGATTCTTTTATGTCCTTGCTAAGGTTGTTCCATAATCTCACACCATTTACAGAAATAGTCATCTCCTTCATTCTGGTTCTAAACCTAGGTTTTTTAAATACTTCAGTTCCTTTTAACATATAACTACTGACTCTTTTTTCAAACATTTTCTGAATGTTGGTGGGTAAAGTATTTGCATTTGCTTTATACATTGTTTGTGATATTTGCATATCAACTAAATCATAAAATTTCATTAATTTATATTTGATGAATAACGGATTGGACGGATCTCTATAGCGACTGTTATTAATGATTCTCAATGCTCTTTTCTGTAAAATAAACAGTGGTTGTGCATAAGTTTTACATGTGGATCCCCATATTTCTACACAGTAAGTTAAGTATGGAACAATCAGTGAGTTATACAATGTCAGCAATCCAGAACTATTCAGTAAAAACTTGACTTTATGTAGTACTGCTATGGCTTTGGCAATTTTACCTCTGACATAACCTATGTGTGACTTCCAAGTGAGAGCTTCATCAATTATGACTCCTAAAAATTTGGTTTCTTTCACCCTTTGAATTTCCATCCCATCTATTTTTATTGTTACATCCTTGTTTTTTTTGTCATTAAACAATATAAAATTTGTTTTGTTAAGATTCAATGAAAGTCTGTTTATATTAAACCAGTTGTTAACTTTTATCAGTTCATTATTTATCACTCTAGTTACTTCATTAATATCTGACCCTGAATAGAACAATGTTGTGTCATCAGCAAATAAAACAGTACCGAGTAGCTTAGATACATTTACAAGGTCATTAATAAATAATATGAACAGTTTAGGTCCAAGGACCGACCCTTGTGGCACTCCATAATTAATCTCCCGCAGTTCTGATTTAGTGTTGTTTAGCTGTACAAATTGTTTCCTATTCTCTAAATAACTTTTAACCCATTGATGAGCCACACCTCTTATTCCATACTGATGTATTTTATGAATCCTTGAGTCAGGGTGAATTTAGTATTTAAAAACTGTGACAACCTCGTTTTAGTGGATAAATCTAAGAATTCCAGCTGTGACCTCTCAGGTAAATTAATGAAATTAAAACAAAGTTTAGTTTTTATCACTGAATAAACATTTCTGAGGTCAAATTCAGAGACTTATAAAAATAAAACGTAAATGCTACTTTATTAAACTGAACTGGTTTGTTCTGAGGATGTGTGTGTGATCTAGTGTATGTGTGATCTAGTCTGATCTAGTGTGTGTGATCTAGTCTGTGTGATGTAGTATGTGTGATCTAGTCTGTGTGATGTGGTCTGTGTGATCTAGTGTGTGTGATCTAGTCTGTGATGTAGTATGTGTGATCTAGTGTGTGTGATCTAGTCTGTGTGATGTAGTGTGTGTGATCTAGTATGTGTGATGTAGTGTGTGTGTGATCTAGTTTGTGTGATGTAGTATGTGTGATCTAGTATGTGTGAGAGATCTAGTCTGTGTGTAGTATGTGTGATCTAGTGTGTGCGATCTAGTCTGTGTGATCTAGTCTGTGATGTAGTGTGTGTGATCTAGTCTGTGATGTAGTGTGTGTGATGTAGTGTGTGTGATCTAGTCTGTGATGTAGTGTGTGTGATGTAGTGTGTGTGATCTAGTCTGTGATGTAGTGTGTGTGATCTAGTCTGTGATGTAGTGTGTGTGATCTAGTCTGTGATGTAGTGTGTGTGATGTAGTGTGTGTGATCTAGTATGTGTGATGTAGTGTGTGTGTGAGCTAGTTTGTGTGATGTAGTATGTGTGAGAGATCTAGTGTGTGTATGATCTAGTCTGTGTGATGTAGTATGTGTGATCTAGTGTGTGTGATGTAGTGTGTATGATCTAGTGTGTGTTTGATCTAGTATGTGTGATGTAGTGTGTGTGTGAGCTAGTTTGTGTGATGTAGTATGTGTGAGAGATCTAGTGTGTGTATGATCTAGTCTGTGTGATGTAGTATGTGTGATCTAGTGTGTGTGATGTAGTGTGTATGATCTAGTGTGTGTTTGATCTAGTATGTGTGATGTAGTGTGTGTGTGAGCTAGTTTGTGTGATGTAGTATGTGTGAGAGATCTAGTGTGTGTATGATCTAGTCTGTGTGATGTAGTATGTGTGATCTAGTGTGTGTGATGTAGTGTGTATGATCTAGTGTGTGTTTGATCTAGTATGTGTGATGTAGTGTGTGTGTGAGCTAGTTTGTGTGATGTAGTATGTGTGAGAGATCTAGTGTGTGTATGATCTAGTCTGTGTGATGTAGTATGTGTGATCTAGTGTGTGTGATGTAGTGTGTATGATCTAGTGTGTGTTTGATCTAGTATGTGTGATGTAGTGTGTGTGATCTAGTGTGTGATGTAGTGTGTGTGATCTAGTGTGTGTGTGATGTAGTGTGTGTGATGTAGTGTGTGTGATCTAGTGTGGGTGATCTAGTGTGTGTGTGTGTGTGTGTGTGTGTGTGTGATCTAGTGTGTGGGGGTAACGTAGCTCTGCTCTGTTTAGAGACTGAAAGGTTAAATCTGAATGAGTTTGTTTACTGGTTGTTTTCTACATAAACAAGTTCTCATGACTTAAAGCGTCACAAAGAGATTTACAGTAAATAAAACCTTCAGTTATGGTAAAAAATGATGAGTAAATAGTGACAAATATATCATTTAAATAAAAACAAGTTGTGTTTTTGTTAAACTGATTATTTTCTAACTTTTCTCTTTTTCTATCCTTTGAGTCACGGAGCCTCTTTTAGCTGAACAGTTGGGTTAGAGATGAATAAATTATGTACCAGGGTCTCAGGAAGCTGCTGCCTAACTAAATCAGTCACCAGCTGAGAGGACACCTGGACATGTCTGCACCAGAGACAACCAGCCACTCTCACTCAGGGACAATCTAGAGCAGGGGTCACCAACCTGGTGCCCCTGGAACCACAGCAGGTCCCCACAGTAAGTCTAAAATAAAACCTGCTGCTAGAGATGCACCGATCAGGATTTTGAGGGCCGATCACCGATCACCGATCACCGATCACCAAAAGCAGTATCTGCCGATCCCGATATTACCGATCACAGCGTCAAATCCATAAATTCTTCAATATTGTGTTCTCATGTACGCAACATTGCCATTGTATTATTAGTATAAAAAGTAGGAGATGAGAAAGTATTATTGACCACTGTTTTATTGCAGGCTGAGGCCATGTGCAATATTTAACACTCTACAGACTCTCTTAGAGACAACTTAGACTCAGCTTAAGTGTAGCTTAAAGAGTGCAAGAAAGCAAAAAAAAAAAACTCGAATTTGTGTGTTGTGAGATTTTTTTAATTAAATTATTATTATCATCATCATCATCACCACCACCACCAGCACCATCATAACAGTTGCTGTAATGATATAAGAGTAATGTTATGTGTTAGTTTTATTTTGAAGGGCAGTTCAGCTGCTAGAAAAGGTTGCTGTTTCCGGTTCCAGGTCAGCGGCTGTTATGTTATGCTAAGAAAAGCCGCCCAGTTCTGAACTGTTCTGTGGATAAATTGAGAAGTTGTAAGCCGTGGGTTACGGCCGACAGTAGCCTGAATAAAAGACCCCTTAAACGAGTGGCCTGAGAGAGTCAGAGTTGTTACGTTAATAGTAGATTTATTTATTTATTTCCCGTAGCGGATGCTAGCGAGCGGAACTCGGCGTCGTCCACCACAGAGAAAGGTTGCTCGTCTAACATGATGACTTTAATTACTTTCCAGGTTACACCCCCGTCAATGTGTGTGCGTGACTCCACAGTCAAGCTGACGGAGAAGTATAAATTAGGCTTTAG
>SSNS01001165.1:33282-45451 GCA_006937985.1 Aphyosemion australe
ATATAATATAGTATAATATAATATAATTTAGTATAATATAATATAATATAATTTAGTATAATATAATATAATATAGTATAATATAATATAATATAATTTAGTATAATATAATATAATATAATATAATTTAGTATAATATAATATAATATAATATAATATAATATAATATAATATAATATAATTTAGTATAATATAATATAATATAGTATAATATAATATAATTTAGTATAATATAATATAATATAATTTAGTATAATATAATATAATATAGTATAATATAATATAATATAATTTAGTATAATATAATATAATATAATATAACATAACATAAATGTGAGATCTGATCCTAAAATAAAAGTTTAAAGATTTCACTAAACAGCTGAGGCTGAAGAGCATAAAGGAGAGGAGTTATGATGAAAAACTAAACTCAACATAAAGAATGATAAAAAGGTTTAAATATCAGTCTTAAAGTTATGATCCAGAAAAAACATAAATATATAAAACAATAAAATGATAAAAGACATCACCAAACATCTGAGAAGGCTTAAAGGAACACTTGGCAGTTTTGGCGTGTTTTTAGCACCCCCTAGTGTTCGTTAGTGAAAGCAAAAGGTAAACTTATCTCCTTGCTGTGCGTTTGTCTTTTTAACACCTTAACCTAACTGCTGAAATGTCTCCTCAGCCTTCATTAGTGTCTACAGGAGCGGTTCATCACTAAATCAGACACATCAGCTGTGTTCATGATCTAAAACATGCAGGAAACATGCAGGAAGCAGACTGCAGCACCAGGCATGTCAGCTCCACTTTACTAAGTCCAACAGGGACCGGACCACCACTATATGAAATAGTTGCAGAGTATGGCTTTAACACCCAACAGGAGTTCAGATTAGAAACAAACCAAGAAAAAGAAAAAGTCTAACTCTTATTTTATTACATAAAACATCAGAAAGTTTCAGCCTCTTTTTGGAGAATCTCAACAAATAAAATCCAAAAACAAGAATCTTTAAAAAGAAAAGAACCAAACTAGAACTTTCATAAGTTTTCCTATTCGTGGTTTCTCTAATCTACTCAACATCTTTAATCTGGACAACCTGCACTTGTTATTCTATAAAAACATTTTAAGTGTTTCTAAAGACAAACACGAGGTGATTGTTTAACTGCCGGCTATAATTTGAGATTACTTGGCAGGACAGACTGACCCCGTCATCCTCACGTGAGAGTCGGTGTTGATGGGATTAAGAGGGCGTGATGGGATCTCTCACCGTGGATTAAACGAGCCGACCGAGCTGGAAACAAGTGAGATGAATGGTGTGTAGGTGCTCTTCATTTAGCTCCTTTATTCCTAATTAGCTCATTTTCATTGTTTCCATTAATATTTTAAACCCTTAATGAATGAATTTAGATAAGGAGACTTGATCGACTCCGTCAGTAAAATAATAATCTGGTGTTTTTAGAAACCTTTGTTCTGGATTTAAAAGGTTCCTGTAAATAAAACAGGAGCCTGGTACCGTTATTGTTTTTAAGTCTAATAGTTATTTACTGATGCAGAGGGACTGTGGACATTAGTAACACCAAACTCACCACACAGCACCGCTGACGGGTCTAAACCATTAAGAATCCTCCCAGCAGCTCACTCCCCAGTCTCCGATTCCCTCCGTTACACATCTTTACCTTAGATTTCACTTGTTTGGATTTGACGCTACATTTGCAACGCTGGTGTAAATAATGTTGCACAAACCCAGAAGGTTAAACATGGCGTTGGTGCTAATGTGGAAAAAGTGACATAGACGTGATTTATTTGTTTATTTAGACTCAGGAAGTTTGATGCAGGTAGATGGGGAATGTTTAGTTGGTGCACAACAAGACCGTTAGGTCACAGACACGGGGTCTGAAATATAACTGATTTAGTGCTATAATGGCAACAGCCACTAGGAGGCGACCCAAGAGATTCTTTTTCATTTATTTAATGTAAAAACTAGGGGTGGGAATTTAACGCGTTAATTATGATTAATTAATTAGAAAAAAATAACACATTTAACCCTTTAAGCCAGAGGGTCCCCCAATTGGGGGATGTTGAAGTTTAGCAGCAAAATCCATGCCCTAAATATCAATCTAGTCAAGCTGCACCTCTAAAGAAAGCTCAGAACCTTGGCTACAAGACCATGTAAACCTTTTTTTATGTGCTCCAGACACACCTAGAACTACAATCACATGAGTGATCAGAAATCCCTCTTCATGTGTTTTTGCCTTCATTTCTGTCTCTAATGATGCTAAATCAAATCAAACTGCACACACATTCTATCACCCCATTATTATTGTTATTATTATTATTATTATTATTATTATTATGTTTATTATTATTATTATTATTATTATTTATTATTATTATTATTATTATGATTATTATTATTATTATTATGTTTATTATTATTATTATTATTATTATTATTATTATTATTATTTTATTTTTATTTTTTTAATTATTATTATTAATTATTATTATGTTTATTATTCTTTTTTTATTATTATTAATTATTATTATTATTATTATTATTATTATTATTATTATTATTATTATTATTATTATTATTATTATTATTATTATTATTTTAAAGACAATACCATTATCAAAATGTACTTAAAATAGTATTGTACTTTTAGGTCTGTCCTATTTTTGCCAGTGATATATATATATATATATATATATATATATATATATATATATATATATATATATATATATCCTGTTTTGAATTGAAATAGAATTTAAAAGCATTTATTTAGAAATTAAAAGAGCTTGTGTTTACAATAATAATGGCAATGACTCATGTTTGTTTCTCTGTCTCATTTTTAATTTTAAAGAATTGCTTTCGGGGCAAATTTTCTTGAACGATTCAAATGTGATTAATCTAGATTAATTAATTACAAAGCCTCTAATTAATTAATTTCTTTAATCGAGTCCCACCCCTAGTAAAAATATAACTCCGATAGAGTTTTGCTGTTGGTTTTGAGGCTGTTGCTGGTTAGGGACAAACATGGCGGAGGAGGAGCGTGCAGCTCGCTTTCATTACCTTGCTTTCTGATTGGCTACACATCATATTCAACACTTGTTTGTCCTCGATATCTGACCTGGACGACCCAACATGTTTAACATCAGAGTGGTCCTGGCGTGCTTCTGAGCAGACCACACACGGCAGGATGATCTGATCAGATTATCGTTAGAGCCTTTACGGTAATCTGGGGGTCTTAAAACTGTTGGAAGGGAGGAATCAGATGAAAATTCGTCATAATTATCCTGCTGTGTGAACCGGGCCTTAATGACATTTTATTTTATTTTATTTATTCTTTATTTAACCAGGAAGTTCCCATTGAGATTAAAAACCTCATTTTCAAGGGAGTCCTGGCCAAGAGGCAGCAAAAGTTGATTTATTTGTTCAGGATTCTGACCAGAGATGAGTTATGGATCCTTTCCATGTTGCCTTAAACCATCAGGATGAATAGATGAATGATTTATGACAGCATCTGTGTGCACTTTGTTCAGGAAGGAGGTAGTCCTTTTCTAGAAGACAGCAGCCAGAAGCATCCAGTGGGATTTCATCAAACCACTGATAAGATCAGTCCCAGTAGCTCCAGATCTACAGCCCTGTTCCTCTGGATCTCCATCCAGCGTTTGTGACATCTGCTTCCCATAAGGCAGCAGGCCTGTTTATCGCCTTCAGGCTGGTGAGAAGTTGAGAACAGACAGGATGTAGTCAAGTGACGTGATTTACTGCGATGGAGAGCTGGGGCCATTTTCCAGCACCAAGCCGTCGTAAACCACTTCTCTTTCAATCCCCCGTTCTTCCCGGTTCTAGCCCCAGACGAGCGTTTCCTCTCATAACCGTCTGCATCGCCATCTCATCTTTCACCCGGTTCCCTCATCATCTCTCTGCTTGTTGTCTTCATCGTTATTCTTTCCACCACCCCCACCGCCGTCCTCCTCTGTGAATTCCTTCTTTGTGCTCTCGTTTTGGCTGCGTTTGCTTTCTGTTTGGCTTCATGTGAAATCTCATATCCTCTCTGTAGACTTGCTGCTAAGACTGAAACTGAGACGCCAGACTTCAAAGGCTTCAGATTTAACGGCTGTCTTCTTCTTAAGGAATACGCGATCACTCAGCTGGAGGAAAGGGGAACACGGGACAATCTGGGGCTGTAATTGGAATAATGATGGAACAGCAGTTTGGTCTGAGAGTAGACACCAACACCTTCCTCTTCTACACACAACCCTATGGTACCTTCGTGGTTTTGATTTGTTTACTCTGGTTCTGCATCTGCTGCAGCAAATGTCCTCTAGAAGAGGGAGGCTGTGCAGCACCTTCAGGGTACAAACTCCACCACCAGCTCTTTTCCTACTTTGATGCTCCTCTGCCTTCCTCCTAAACTCATCATTGTTGGAGATCAAGCCAACAACAGCAGCGTCATCTGTACAATTCAGGATTTCTTAAAGAGTGAGCTTGAGCACAAGAGGGGTCTCAGGACACGTCCTTGTGGAACGCCGGTGTTGAGTATGGATCTCAGGAAGTGTAGAACCCCGCTGCACATCGATGTTTCAGTCGTATCAACAGCGTGTCTGCAGAATAACGCTGGATGGGAAACTGAAACCCAAAACGAGCGTTTGCTGGTGCACCAGAGGTTTAATTTAGCAGAATGAAAATCAAGCGTCACTTTTTGTGGCAGGAAGCAGGAGGACCGAACTAACAGGCAGCAGGAAGGCAAAAACCACAAAATAACCAAAGTGAGAAAACCAAAACCTGAGCTCATGCAAAGCAGGACTGAAAGAAAAGGGAAGTGAGCAGAACTTCAGAGCTAAAAGACGTCGGGTCCTGAGGGAATTTAGCTGTAACCTAAAACAGATCAGCACCAGGTGTTCCTAGGGCAGAAGCCGAGACCGCATCGTCTCTACGGAGTAAAACATGAAGTTAAAAGGAACATAAACTCTTTAAAAAAGCAGGAAGTAACCGACTAACCCAGCAAAACCAGCTCATCAGAACTAAAACGTAACAAAAGGAGTTGTTCCTGGGTTAAAGACAGAAACCGTCCTGTTACGTATTTAGAGAACATCCATCACTCGGCTCTCGCAGCTGTTGGAGCCTCTTCTACTGCAGCTAGCCAGAGAGAACGTGCTGTTGGGGGTCTCCTCTAATGGTTTGGTTACATGAACCAGTCCATGTAGGGTAAGGCATCCGCACAGGAACAAAGGAGTCCCGTCAACAGCTGGAGTTTGTTTTTACCGTCGCTGCTAAAGTTTTAGGGCTTATTAAAGGATTTAGAGACTATTAGGGATCGTTTTCAGCATTAATGACACCTTTTAGCTGCTCTGAGAAAATCGTCCTTCCCTTTATGCCTTTTCCCACTTCTGGAGTTTTCCCAAACATCCCAACAGCATCTGTAGCTAATGGTCCCACTACTTGGAAGGTTTTGTGGTTATTTCATCATGAATCTCACAAACCCCCGCAGCCTACTGGCAGCATTTAGGGTTTAACGGAATAAGCAGACGTGAAGCTAAAACCTAAAACTGACGCTCTAGTGAACGTCTACGACCAGACTCAGATTTAAACTTATCCTATAAAACCACAGGTAGCATGGCTGATGTCTAACGCTGAAAACATCTCCTGCCCTCTGGTGGAGAGGCTGAGAACTGCAGGTGGAAGAGCCAATTTTATTTTTGTTTGTACTGTTTTAATTTCATATAACAAAATAAAAACATAGTACTTAACTCACATTTAACTGGGGGCTTTGGTGGGCTCCTGAAAAGTATTAAATATGTATTTATGTGAGAAACAGAAATGCATAAAGTAATAAAATGGAACCGTGTTTCCTTCTTTATGCCGTCTGTTTGCTAGGGGCTCCGTACCTCGCTGCTTCAGGTTCTGTCTCACCTGACGAGTCGTTTGTGACGCGTCCACTCGTTTCTAGTGAAGCTACTTCAGCTCCAGTCAGCATGAGTAGGAGTCCATGTTCAAGAGCAATGTGTGTTGATTTAAAAGGTTTAAAGCAGGGTTCACCAGCATTAGTGAAGCTGAGAGACACGTCACCATTACTGAGCCGTATGAAGGGCTACCAGGTAGACGCACCAAGTTTAGTCATGAGCACAATCCTGACCTTTGACCCAGAGTAGGTTTAACTAAGCTTCATGTATCATTAACATATTTAAGGCTTTTTTAACAACATCATCACCAAATCTACGTCCATGCAAGTGTGATTAATAAAAACTTCTTTCTCTTTGGGCTCGTCCTCTCAGGAGTCGCCACAGCCAATCATCTGTCTCCGTTTAGTCCTGCATCCTCCACCCTCACAACACCTATCGTCATGTCCTCTTTCCTCTCACTCTGCTGCCTGGTGGCTCCACCCTCACCATCCTTCTACCTCTGTCACCATCGTCTCCTCTGGACATGTCCTCTCTGACCTCATCTCCTAAACATCTAACATGAGCTGTCCCTCTGATGGACTCGTTCCTGACCCTATCCATCAGTTCTGTCTCCTGTCTCGTCCTCATGGACGCCGTCTCTAAACCAGACAACATGGCTGTCTTCTACACCTGGAAGCCTTTTATCACACCTGACTCTTCTTCACCCATTCCAACCTGCTTCACCTCTTTTCCACCCTCTCCGTAGCTCTGGACCTCTACCTTCTTTTCGTCTACTTCCTGTTACATCACTAGTGTCCCTCACATTCACACACATGCATTCTGTCTGATTGGGAATAATCGTCATTCCTCTCTTTTCAGTACATGTCTCCACCTCCACCTCCACCCTGCTCTCACTGCAGATCACCACATCATGATCCATGGAGACACCTGTCTAACATCATCTCTCAGCCTGTCTGTCCATCACCAAAGAAAAAAGAAGGCCTTAAAGCTGATCCCAACTCCTCTGTCACTCCTACAGCACACCTCAGGGCTGTCTCACAGCTCACTGCTGTCTCACAGCTCACTGCTGTCTCACAGCTCTCATACATGTTCTGCAACACTCTTAACATTCTTCTGTTCCACTCCAGACCTCCTCATGCTCCACAGCTCCTCTCTCAGCTCCTCTGACCTTCTCTGTTCTTCTCCATCAGCATCCTTACAGCAAAAGTAGCACCTATGAAACCATCCTGCTGCACACAAATACTCACTTCATACCTAAGCCTAGCTTCCACCACTCTTTTCAAGATCCATTAGCTTTATTCCACCGTAATTCCAACAGTTCTTTGAGCCGTCTCTGCTGCCATGTTTTCAATCACAGGAAGTGATTTTAAAAATAGCAGCAGAAAATGGTAGTTTAAACTTTGCTGAACAGTAAATTGTGCTATTTTTAGAAAATGCATGAGGGCGCCTCATAGGGTTCCTGGGGGCACCCCTGCTTTAAAGGTACAACCTAGCCACACAGAGGAGAGGGTGAGATACATCCTACTCCTTTAATGATTGATTAACGATGTCTGAATCAGACTAAAGGTTTTGACCCTCAGAGGTTAAAGGTCATACGTTTTGTTGATCTTCTCCTGTTCTAACCTTCAGCTGTGGACTGATTTAGGACCTTTTTCTAAACCTTTTGCAGGTCTTTGTTTAGTCTGTGTGACCGCTCCAGATGTGTTAAACATCTGTTCCACACGTGTGTTTGTGTTCTCTGCTGCCCCCCGTCTCTCTCGTCCTGCACAGGAAAACTAAAGGCTGCGGCCAACAGCTACTCTGATGTGTCAAAATCTGTCGTTGCTGAGACGACCTGTTGCCAAGGCAACGCAGAGATGCACCGAGTTTCCAGGCGGACGTCATTTTGAATCTCGGCACATGCATCTGCTCACTCAGGGCCCACACATACAAAAATAGAGCCGGCATAAATATAGTATGACCCACAGGCAGCAGGGGATGCCACTTCCCCTAAACCCCTCCCCCTCCCGTTCCTCACCACCTCTGCAGTGATGAGGATGATGATGATGAACCGCCCCCCCCCCCTCCACAGTGACTCATGAACACCGTAGATGGAAGCAGCTTGTATCCCACGCTGTGCTTCCGTACAGTAGGTCGCAGGTGCAGCAGCTCCTGAGTCACATGACTCCTACGGTCATGATGGGGGGGGGGGGGGCGTGATTCGAGCAGACAGTCTGAAGTCAGGGGGGGGCATGTACATGTGTATATGGGTGCAGTTGTGATGGCGGTGGCGGCATAACATCATGTGAAGCAGACTGTGGGCCAAATCTGGGCCAGGAGGATTAGCGACTCGTTGGATAAATTACTGAGGAGGGTGGGGGGAGGGGTGTGTGTGTGTGGGGGGGGTGCATGCATGTGTGAGTGGGAGAGAGAGAGAGTGTGTGCATGTGTGTGTGTGTGTGTGTGTGTGGGAGAGAGTGTGTGTGTGCATGCATGTGTGTGTGCATGTGTGTATGTGTGTGTGGGAGAGAGAGAGTGTGTGCATGCATGTGTGTGTGTGTGTGTGTGCGTGTGTGTGTGTGTGTGTGTGGGGGTTAAGCCATCCGTACCGACAGAAGTCAGAAATTGTAAATAAGATGATCTGAGAGAGAAGTTGATTGTTTCTGTACAAAGTGAAAGTTCAGTCAGGCATTACAACCGTGTGTGTGTGTTTGTGTGTGTGATGAGTGTGTGTGTGTCTGTGTGATGGGTGTGTGTGTGTGTGCGTGTGTGTGTGTGTGTGTGTGTGTGTGTGTTTTCTGCCCTGCACATTTAGACCTGCAGGTGTTTCCGATGGGAACGTTTTGCATTAAACGTCTTTTGTCCGGTGTTCTGGCTCCGCCCTAAAGGTGGACTCACAGCAGCTGACGGGACATATTCTGTTGTTTTGGGCTGACCTGATTCTCTACGTGTTAATCCTGATTTCTTTATGTTGGAAACGTGTTTTGGAGATGGATTAACCTTTTGCCAGCATCTGACGGTTCTGCTCAGGGAGGGATGAGAGGGAAGCGTCTCCTTGGCGACCGATCTCTGAGGGCGGAGGGGGGTGAAAGTGGGTCATCATCGCCGGCACAGATTAAGGTCCCGGATCTGAACTTAAAGACATACATCCACGAACCAACGCAGACGGGAAAACACAGACCAGGCTACAGCTTCCAGGCGCCGTTCTGCTGTCGACTGCTTCAGATCTCCTCCTATTCATCGTTTCTGTTAGAGAAAACAGATTAAAATGTAAAAGCCACCTTCTTCAGGATGGAATGTGGGACAGCTTGGGAGCAATTAGCAAGCTAGAAACAATAATTTCACCAAGAAGGAATTAGGAGAATTCTTCTGGATAGATTACAAATAATTAAGACACTTTACAACATAAAAATGGTGATTTATTTGATTTAGACACATCTAAAAGCTTTTAAACACTAAACGAGTGTGACTCCAACTGGATGTTTCTCCTGTTTTTCTCTCTAACTAAATATTGCAGCGCAGTAAGACAAGTTCACGTTTCCACAGGTTTCTACTTTAGTAAACTCCATCAAACCTCTTCTGTCCTTAAAGCCTCCAGATCAGGGGTGCCCAATCCTGGTCCTGGAGGGCCGGTATCCAGCAGATTTTAGTTTTAACTCTGCTTCAACACACCTGATTTCAATCAGCAGGTGATTAGCAGGCTTCTGCAGAGCTTGGTGAGCTGCTGCACAGGTGTTTCAATCACTGAATCAAGTGTGTTGGAGCAGAGACACCACTAAAATGTGCTGGATACCGGCCCTCCAGGACCAGGATTGGGCACCCCTGCTCCAGATAGAGCATCAGGATCAGTACCTTCATCCCACACCTGCCGTATCCAGCCCTGTATACGTCTGCTGCCCCCTGGTGGAGGGTCCACAGGAGGAGAGGGCCTATTTTATTTCTTTATCCCTTCATTTGTGTTTGATTTAAACCACTGGAGCAGCAAAAGAAACCATGGGATCAGAGCAGATTTCAAACATCTACTGATTTTTTTGTCAAAGTTTCATTTTTAGTTTGCAAGAACAAATAATTTTACTTTTGATGTCTCATGAATGCTAGTTCCTCTTTCTAAATGCTATAATAGAGTGCGGGACAGACCGTTTTAATATTGTGAGCAGCTGAACAAAACAATAAGCTGGTTAAATATGAGAACAGAGAAACTAGCATGGTCTCGTTCAGGCTGAGTCTCCCACACATTCCAGAGCGGTGCAGCAGACACCTCCAGAAGCGTTGGAGAACAGTGGGGTCACAAGGAGGAGGTCAACCTCTGGATCCAGAAGTTGACCTCAGAAGGACTTTCAAGCCAAAAGCTTTAATCTCTGACCCCACAGCTTTAATAGTCAGACAAAAGAGACACATAATGGTCTTGAGCAGCATGTCAGGAAGACACTTAAAGGTCAAATGTTGCCTGTGGTGAAGCTCAGGCTCCCAAAGGAGACCGTCAGGAAACACAAAGCAGCGCTAGGGAGGATGTGTTTTACCCTGCTGAATATTGATTGGCTTCAAATCTGGATTATCTGTAGATTAGTGAGACTCACACTAGTTTAGTTCCGACACATCATCCTTCTTTAGCACGTCTAAATTCTGATAGGTTAATGGTGTTCTAGAATTCCACATTAACCTTGTTAATAAAAGCAGCTAGGGGTGTCTGATGTAGCTAAATTCTGCACCGTCTCTGACCTGTGTCTCTGTGTAAATCAGTCTGAGCTACTGCTAAAGCTAGCCTGAGCTACTGCAAACACTAGCCTGAGCTACTGCTAATGCTAGGCTGAGCTACTGCAAACGCTAGCCTCATCTACTGCTAATGCTAGGCTGAGCTACCACAAATGCTAGCCTGAGTTACTGCTAATGATAGCCTGAGCTTCTGCTAACGCTAGCCTAAGCTACTGCTAATGCTAGCCTGAGCTTTTGCTAACGCTAGCCTGAGCTACGTCTTAAGGCTGGTTTATACTCGGTCCCTCTGCGTGAAACGGATGCACGCACCGCCATTTTGCGTTGGCGCAAGGGCTCTCCGACTGGCTCACGGAGGGTGACGGAGACGTGCCCCAATTTTTAAACATCCGTCGAAAGTGACGGAGACCGCAAGCTTGTGATTGGTCAGGATGACGCTTCCTGTAACTTCGTCACCAGCACCGCCGTTGCTCTGTTAATAAGTAAAAAAATATTTAGCGGCAGACCCAGAATAGATTGAAGAACGCATCGCGGAAAAGTCCGAAAATATGAACGTTTATTCACCCGTGACTGAAGGAGTACAAAATACGGAGCAAACGTGGATGGAAACAACGGGAACCGTGGGTTTAGAGGTGGCGACTGGATGAAGAGGTGGAGGAGAATGAAGGACAAATTAGTTCGTGTTAAAAAGTCTCTGAAATACATTAAAACAATGTAAACACATGAGTAAATACACTATCGTGAACCGGATACATGAGTGTCATGGTGGCAGGATATCACAGAATAGAGCTACGCTCTAGGAGTGTCTGATTCTGGTCTGCCAAATGCTTTTAATTAGTTTGAATGCTGCAAGCATTCAAACTATTGTTTTCCTGTTTCTCTTTATTAGTTTGAATGCTGCAAGCATTCAAACTATTGTTTTCCTGTTTCTCTTTATTCTTCTTCTTCTTCTTCTTCTTCTTCTTCTTATTAGTTTGAATGCTGCAAGCATTCAAACTATTGTTTTCCTGTTTCTCTTTATTATTAGTTTGAATGCTGCAAGCATTCAAACTATTGTTTTCCTGTTTCTCTTTATTATTCTTCTTCCGTCTTCCGTACACTTTTTGGACCTTTTCAACTCCTTCACACTTTCAGCGATTTCAACAAATGTGGTATCAAAACGTTCAGCTCGTTCAGGTCTTTCCGGCTATGACTTTTGGTATTGATATTTTCAACCGTTTCTGAAATATTCAGCTTTTTTTATTATAATTTTCCCATTGGAATGAATGGGAAGCCCTTAAAATTCTCAAAACTTTTGGCCAAACCATTCATCTCTTTCAGAGTTAACTACTTCAGCATACTTTAACCTAGAAACTTCATTTAAAGTTTAAACAAGTCACAAGACTTTCATCTATTTGCCGATGACTCTGTGTCTTGATATCTTTTACAGTTTTTCTAAAATCACAGTTTAAGTTTTAGGTACAGTTTGGGATCTTTCAGGAAACGTCACCACAAAATGACTGGGAAAGATAGGAGCTCAGAAGTGACTTTGTGCCGCTTCAGGATTTGTCCTGGGTGAACAGTAAATCTCAT
>SSNS01001166.1:0-24288 GCA_006937985.1 Aphyosemion australe
CTGGAAGCCCTTGGACAGGACTGAGCTGCGAGCCTACGTGGGCCTGCTGATCCTGTCCGGCGTCTACAGGTCTCGGGGCGAGGCGGCCGAGAGCCTGTGGCACGCGGACAGCGGACGCGCCGTGTTCCGCGCGACCATGCCTCTGAAAGCTTTTCGGGAACGCTGCAGCCTCCTGCGTTTCGACGATCGCGAAACCAGGCCCCAGAGGCTCGCCGGTTCGGAAGAGGACAAGCTCGCTCCCATAAGGCACGTTTGGGACGTGTGGTCCCGACGGCTCCCTCTGCTTTACCGACCCGGACCGGAGGTCACCGTGGACGAGCGCCTGGTGCCGTTCAGAGGTGAGGATTCCACAGTAACCCGCACTTTTCTTTCCTTCTCACTCAGACTAATATGTTTTCTTCTTCTTCTTCTTCTGCTTCTTCTTCTCCTCACCCCCCCACCCCCCCCACAAAAAAAAATCATACCGTCAGGCAGGTGTCCTTTCCGCCAGTACATGCCCAACAAACCGGCCAAGTACGGGATCAAGTTGTGGGTTGCGTGCGACGCCAAATCCAGCTACGCGTGGAAGATGCAGCCTTACACCGGTAAATCTTCGCCGTCGTCCTCCTCCGCGCACTCGGCCGCGAGGGCCCCGAAGGCCGAGAACCTTTCTTCCAGAGTGGTACTCGGACTCACCGAAGGCCTGCCTCCGGGCGGTCGGGTGACGTGCGACAACTTCTTCACCTCCTACGACCTGGCGCTGAGGCTATCCGAGGAGAGGGGTCTCTCTATGCTCGGCACCCTGCGCGCGAATAAGCCAGAGGTCCCGCAGGAGCTCCGCGCGGTCGCGGGCAGGGAGGCGCGATCGACGCTGTTTGCCTTTTCGAGGCCCACCGCGGGGGAGCCGGGCGCGGTGGTCCTGTCCTACCTGGTCAGGAGGACCAAAAACGTTCTGCTGCTCAGCACGTCCGAGGAGCACGTGTCGCGGGCCGAGCTGAGCTCGCGAGCCGACCGCAAGCCACGCGCCATCCTGGACTACAACGCCTCGAAAGGAGGAGTGGACAACCTGGACAAGGTCCTGGCCACCTACTCCTGCAGGAGAAAGACGTCACGCTGGCCCCTCGCGCTGTTCCACAACATCGTCGACGTGTCCGCGTACAACGCCTTCGTGCTCTGGCGCGAGCTCAATCCCGCGTGGATGGCGGGCAAACTCAACCGACGCAGGCTTTTCTTGGAGCGGCTGGGCCTCGCGCTGGCCTCCCCGCTGATCTGCGCGAGGGAACGAGTGCCTCGCAACCCAGCGTCCGCCGCCGTGGTTGCCGCTGTCAGGAGCGGAGCGGAGCGAGGAGAGGGGGGGGTAGGAGGAGTAGGAGGAGGAGGAGAAGGAGAAAGAGGACGGGGAGCAGGAGGAAGAAGATTAAGGAAGGACGGAGGGGCAGTCGTTCCCTTGGATCCTGGAAAGAGAAAGAGGTGCGCGCTTTGTCCCAGGAGCAAGGACGCTAAAACACGAACATCGTGCGACTCTTGCCAAAAGTACGTCTGTGGAAAGTGTTCCGTTGTCTACTGCGTGGCTTGCGCGAGGCGTCTCGACGCCGGCTACTCGTTCGACCCGACGGTCGGAGAATGTTAAGGGAGGAAGCGTTTGACAGTCCGACCTAGGCCTTCCGCAGAACAGATTGCCGTTGTAAAAGTGTCGGTCGGAGAGACGTGGTAGGTTGCTGTAATTAAATCAGATTACACACATAGATTCTCTCTTTTATTGTTCCTGGTTTCCTCTCAAGTCTCCCAGTTGAGTCAACAATGAGACTCCATCGGTCAGATTCACTGCATTCCGCAGAGGAGTACTTAAAAATTAAAGAAAGCATGACTTTTGCTTTCCCTTTAACTTTGAGTGCTTTGTTATTTGGTGTGCTTGTGACATTTCGACCGATGCGCTTCCTGTGGCCTCACATGTAGCGTGCTTTTGAATGAATGCGGCAAAGAGACGCTGTGCCTTCGATCCAAACGGTCGGAGAACCTCAGGAAGGAGGAAACGTTTGCAAGTCAGACCCCGGCCTTCGCAGAACAGGGTGTCATTGTAAAATTGTCGGTCGGAGAGATCCGGAGGCCGGCTGCGCCTTCGACCAAAACGGTCGGAGAAGCTTAGAGGCTGAAAAGTATATAAAAAAGGCAAACAACCTGTGACAAACAGGCACCTACCGGTCCTAAGTCTCCCCAGAACAGGTGCCTCCGTAACGATACCTGACCGACGTCGGTCGGAGAGATGCGGTAGGTTGAAGGTATTTAAAACAATCTTGCTCCTTTCACTCCGAGGCACTCCGTGACATTTTCACACCAAGGCAAGTCTTTTCACCCCCACCACCCCCACCGCTAGCCATGAGCTTAAACCCAGCTGATCCGCTCGAGCCTTGGCCGGCGACCGAGAACGCCCGAACGGTCGACGATCACGCCGGTGTCCCGCGGCGCTGCGAGTCGGAGGATCTGCCGCCGACCGAGGCGAGTGAGCTGGAAACCGCGATCGTCCTCCGCTTCACCGGCGAGGACGTGTGGTGTCGCTTGATAAAGGACTGGCCCGAGTTTCTCGAACGCTTAGGGTCGAAATGGTGGGGGTACGTGCCGCCGAAGAGGATAAGCGAGATCCTGTCCGAGAGCGCGCCGGGGTCCGCCATCGTGTCGACGACGAAGGAGGTAACCTCTGGCTATCTGTGTTCAATCTCCGTGAAACAAGAAGATGGGACGGAGTTCACGTACGTGATATTCAAAAGTGATCAGTACGCCACTATTCCCACAGACATATGTATCGGGACTACCCTTTCGTTATGCTCTTTGATGGAAAACTTCCAACAAGCTATGACACACCTTAGGTTTCTGGACAGCGAACGCCTCAATCCCGGAGACCCCACCACCCCTCTCATGCGCGAGCTGGCTATTTTGAGGCAGCTTTTGTACGAGTCGCAAACTTGGTGGGGATCTCTGCAACGGGAGTCCTACGCTTACGAAGACTGCGAGATGATACTGCGAAGGCACCTGCGCGCTCGTACGGTGCGGGACGGACAGACCCCGGGTATCGCCATGCATTTTATTTATCACAAATGCTTCGGATATCTCTTCCATGTGCTTGTGGCGGACGGAAGAGTTTTTAAAGTGAAATTTCAGGCCACCGGTTTTCTTGTTACGGCAAGAAGAAGAGAGGAAGCTCTAAGTGGCCCATTTACCGGCGCCCGAGAGCTCTTGAGTTACATCTCGAACGAGCTCCGAGTGACTTTAGTTACCAAGGATCTGATCGCAGTGAAGGACTGTTTCCGACACGATAGTGTTCAGCTTCAGAAAAGAAGGAGGCTTCAGACCGACTAGCGTGCTGTGTTTTCAATAAACGTTCAATTCAAAAGCCAACTAGCGTGCTGTGTTTTCAATAAACGTTCAATTCAATTCGACAATATAAAGCATCTCCGGCATCTTGTATTGTTTGTTCTTGTGTACCGTGTGTGTTAAAAGCGAATAAACAATACGAGACACACTACTACGCGTGCGTTATCTGTTTTTGCTTGTGTCGAGTGATTCCAACCGACCGACTCTAGTAGACTTACCCAACCGTCCGACAGAGAGCCATCGACGGGTGGGATAGGGTTTGTAACAGTTTGAACGTATAAAAAGCAAACCTGTGGTTTAACTTCTAGGAGAGTCGAGAAGAGAGCGGACTTTGGCTAACGCCATCCAATCGGTGATCCGGCGGACGCAAGACAGGTCGCGTTTCTACCCCCCCCCCCACCACCACCACCACCCCATGTGCTTTCGTCTGAGCCATGAGCGAGGAACCTGTGTGTGGGCACGAGCCCGAAACCTCTAAAAGCTGCTGCGCCTTGATAGAGGACTGGTCCGAATTTCTCGAGTACTTGGGTCCGAGATGGTACGGGTTCATCCCGTTGAATGAGTTACGTAAAATTCTCTTCAACAGCCCGCCCGGATGCGTGATCGTGTCGGCTCCGACCGAGAACCTGCAGGGAGCGGTTTGCTCAATCTCCGTAAAGTTCCACCGACTCGAATGGTCCTCGCGCTACGAAATGGCGTGGACGGGAGTGTACACATTCCACGTGCGTACGTGGAGAGGGGCGTACGTGACCGACTGGATAAAATTTCCCTCGCACTACTTGACCCTGAAGGATATGATCCAAGACGTGACAAAAAACTTTGACCACAAAATGCCCAGGCCTATGTTTCTTCAACTTCACAACTATGACCCGCGGGACCCTACCCCGCGGGACCCTACCACCGCGTTCACGTGGGAGTTGGTCACGCTGAGGCTCCTTTTGCTGTGCACGAGAATGTGGTGGGGCGCTTTGCCGATCTGCGAAAGCGGTAACCACAAGGAGCGCGGGATACTGACCAGATACCTTATTTCTCAACCGAAGTGTAGGGAAAAGGACCCGGGCCTCGCGGTGCGTTTTGGATTTTGCGACGAGCCCGGATACCTCTTTCACGTACTGGTAGTGGACGGAATGAGTCTGAAGGTGTTTTTCCAACCCGCAGCGTTTCTGGTTGTGTGGGGACAGAGGCGGAGAGCGGTCAAGGGTGCCAAAGCCCTCTTGGATTACATCTCGAAGATTCACAACTTGTGGCTCATATCCACGGATATGATCACGTTGGACAAGCTTTCACGCAACTGGCCCCCTGAGTTCTCGAAGAGAAACCAGCGGCGCTCTTTCTTTGATTTCTAGTGAGCGCGATCCACAATGTAGCTCACGTTCCTTGTTGTGGTTTTTGTTTTGTTAAAAAAAACACTTGATCTTATGATGTTTCCTTTTTCCTCTGGTTATATTATATTACAGACACAGAAGGATTTGTTCACGTGTTATCTGGGTTTGTAAGTTTTCCCCGTATGCGAATAAAGATAAACTGGAGACAGACCCTGTGTTTAACTTCTTTTTCACCACCAATCCATAGAAACATTGAAACCGACATTAATTCATTTGGGAAAACAACGCGTTCGAGCGATACCCGGAGAGGCTCATCGGTGTGCTGTGTTCGTTCATGGGCGAACGTTGCACCAGGTCTGTTTTGACAAAGATATTCGGGTTCGTCCACGGCGGATTCGAATTCGAGCACGTCATAGACACGGACGCCCTTCACGTGCCCGAGCACTCGAACCTCGCATTTTGTCAGCTTCACCCCTTGCTATCAAACCTGAGTAAAGCTGAACTCGGCCGAGTCAAGCTGCTGTTGTCGTGGGAAATCGTCCGGGGATGGGGTCAAGTCCCTTACGGAGAAATAGAGCATTGTGACACTAACGAACTAGCGGACACGATCTTGGATCGTCACGACAGGCGCTCCGTCGCCGTGATGACTTTGATCTTCTGGCAAATTGAACGCAGAGACTTGGCCGAACTGTTGCCCGCTGGCGGCTATGTCTCCCCGTGATTGTTTCTTTTTTTTTAAAGTATAAACACAAGCGGCGGTTCGGGTTTAAAATCGAGCCTCAGACCTACCCTCCGCCCGCCAGCGCTGTATCTCGGTCAGAGTGTTGTTTCCGAGGTGTTAAAAACTCCCCGCGCGGTCACACACGCCGCATTGTCATCTCGACTGGGCAACGCTGGTGTCCTCTTCGCCTCCGAATACGCCATGGAATTGACTTGGGTGTTTCAAATGTCCAACTACCTGATGGAAAACAAAGACGAGTTCAAACGGTTGGTGGAGTGTTTGAAAGAGGGAAGGGAAGATCTGTTGGGTGCCGACGCAGAAAAAGTCACCCGAGCGCTCAGGGCTCAGACGGACGAAACGACGTTCGAGACGCAACCGGAGAGGCTGATCAGTTTCCTGTATGAGCACTTGGGCGAACTTCCCGCCAGGTGGGCCGTGGTAAGAATCCTCAGATTCTACAACCCCACGTTCACGTTGGAGCACAGCCTCGACCTGGACGAGCTTCGCGCGCGCGACTGTTCCAGTCTCACTGCGGTTCAATTGAAGCACATGCTGCTGGAACTGAGCAAAACCGAACTCGCCCGAGTCAAAGTGCTATTGTCTTGGCCCATCGTGAAAGGATGGAACGAGATTCCGCACGAAGTCACGGCGCCTCTCAAAACTACAGCTCTAGCCCGAGAGATCGAGAGCTGCCACGGCAGCTGCTCCGCGATCGTCATGATTGTGATCTTCATGCAAATCGAACGACGGGACCTGGTCGGGCGGCTGGAGAAGCTGTGCCCCTTGGATGCGAGCTTCTGGCGATGTTGACGGTTTCACGTTCGATGTGCGGTCGCTACTGCGAATGTCGCACGTGGCCTTTGTGCGGTGGTTTTTGTGTAATAAAACACGTACTAATTGACGAGATGTTTTTTGTGGTTTTCTTTGTGTGTGTGTGTGTGTTTGAGCTTGCTCATTTGACACTCATTGAAAGTGCTTTATTATCTATCTCCTTACAGATACAACCTAATACATACCAGATGGCAGACCACAACGAGTATTACACCGGTTACTACATGTGGCAGGGCAGCAGAGACGACTGGCTCAGAGTCACGTTGATAGCAGTTCCGCCTGCGATCGCCTTCGGGTTAGCCGTGGTCGCTTACAGGCTCTGCCGCAGGCGAGCGTCCTACATTTACAAACCTTGCTCTCGTTCTCAAACGATGCAAACCTCGCAGTGCAGCTCGAGTCGTTTCGAGCCCGTGTACAAATCCACGACTTGCGCCATCAACTACGAATGGGACGGGGACGCGCAGGCTCACGAACTCAAACCGCTAGATTCTTCCGTGTTGGGAGACGCGATGACACAGGTGGGTTTCGCATCGCATCCACACTCTCGACAAGTGGCGCGACGTTGAGCTGACGCGGCATTGTTTTGTTTCTTTTGCGCAGTGCAGCAAAAGCGAGCGTGATCAGGCTCCCTAACAACGGGAAACGACTGACGGACGACAACTTGGACCCGAGCGGAGGGTCTCTCTGGGGACACACTGATCAAAATAAAATTACAACTCTTGAAAGATTTGTTGTTGGGTTTTTTTATTAAGCACTTTCTTTATTTCCACCCACGGGGTTAGACGTTGGTGTTAGAGAGCATTTCAACCCTGCGATGTCTTAGCCAGTTTGAACATAAAACAAAGAGGGATTGCACGCCAAAAACAAAACATATCACAGCCATAACTAGGAGCAATATCATGCTCCACATACACAAATCTGTTCCTCCTCCTCCTCCTCCTCCTGCGAAATCCTTGCTCGCGTAGCCAAAACTCAATCGCGACATGGCGTGTCTTCACTATCGAGTAGAAAACTTCTGGTCAGCTCAAGCGTTCTTCGCGCAGCGGACCGTTTTGCCTTTTTGTGCGAGGTGCCAGTGCCTAAAAAAAGAAAGAAGATTGAAAGCTTTAGAGTTTCTGGTCTAGAACGGTCACATTCACGAGATCCAAATTTTGGCCCGCGTACTCACCGTGACCTCTTATGCAGACCCAGTCTTCGTGAGTGCTGCGGTCCTCGATGAAGGACATTCCCACTGAGCAGTGACAGATGTAGCGTTCGAGGCTGCCGGCGAGAACGTTAAACTCGTACGCGGGAAGCGCCCACTTATTTCGCTGACACAATTCCTAGAAACACACAGTGGAAAAAAAACAAAGACAATTGTTGTGAGAAGAAAAAAAATATATACAAATAACATTTCAGCGAGACACATTGCGCTCTCACCAACCTGAAGTTCTCCCACGCAATTGTTACAATCCCGCCGAGAGCATCCTTCCGTGCTCTCGGCCTGTTCTTGTGCCGAAGAATCGTTAACGAGGTTAAAAGTGACCCTCTTTGCCGCTTTTGGCGTTGGAGGCAAGAACACGTGTTCGTCGACACTGCCCCGGTTCTCCGAAGGCTGGGTTTCAGCAGGTACAGCTGCACAAGGTCGAGCGACGTCGTCCCGGGAGCACGCGCCTCCGTGTTCGCTTGCGCGAGCGTCCGATTGTTCGACTCGATCCGATTTCAAAAGACGCAAGAGCTCATTAGCGGCCCGTTGTTTCGCCGTCTTTTTGCTCTTACCGCTAAACGAAGCCACGACGTTCAGGGCCCGAACCGTGACGCGGTAGGAAGGTTCGCCCGACGCTCGACTCTCTCTCACTTCGTACTCTACAGTAGACCCAAGGCGTTTGACGTACTCTTGGAGTGCCCCGATCCAATTGAACTCCATCTTCCGCGTACGGTTTTGTCGATGCTCACGCAGTGCGAGTACGCTCAAGTTCACATTTCGCTCAATTCAACTGCCTACTAAGCCTTTGGTGTTTTTTTGGGAGGGGGCGGGGAGTTGTTAGTGGGTCGGAGGCTAATAGTGGAGCGGTGGGTAAGGTCTCGTCGGAGCTGGGGGTTTATTTTTACTTTTCTATCAAGTTGGCCATGCGGGAGGGATGGATGGAGGGATGGTAATTTGAGCTGGTTTCTTTTTTTTTGTAACTAGTTGGCCAGTAGGGAACAGTTGGTCTGGTCGGATGTGCACGGTTCCCTTTTCGAGAGCACTCTTAACAATCGTGACGGAGCTCACGCAGCTCATATCGTGAGGGCGTGCGCTCGTGCTACCGCTCGCTGAAGACCAGCCGACACTGGGAGTTTCGCCTTTTTTAATTTCCCCTCTCTTTTCCCTCGGAGTCGGTGGCTCATCTTCCACAGAGACCGTTTTACGTTCAGGAGAGTGCAATCGACGCACACGTCGCTCGGAACGATGGCCTCAGCTTCTAAGTTCGTGGTGACGGGAAATCCGCCTTGGTACCGCGTCAAAACGGACAACGCGGACGAAGACAAGTTCGCTTGCGGAGACACGCGAGGACTGTTCGAGCGGATCGCCAAAATGATGGTCGAGAAAGAACGCCTCCTCTCCGATCGGCACAAGATCTACCAGCCCAAAACTAGATACAAGATCGTGAGGGACATGGTGATCGCCGACATCGAGCGCATCGAGCAGAAGCCTTCCAGGTCACTGCTCCTCGCTCTGATGGACGTGGTAGACATCGAAGCCGGCCACGGATTCGGGTGCGTGTCCGAAGGAGACGAGGCCGGGATCAGACAAATGCTTTTGTCGACGACCAACTACACGCTATACTACGTGCAGCGCCAAGCGTTTTTGAACGCGAGCGGCGTCAAAGTGATCCCCGTGGTCACCCGGTACGCGGAAAGTCACAACATGACCCTGTTCGACAAGCCCAGATCCTTGAAGGGAACGTACACGGTCAGAATACCGTCGAGCGACGCCGCTTACTTCCTGCAGCAGGCGATTTGCGTTCCGGGCTCCGAAAGCCTGGAGCTGCTGAGACGCGCGACCGGCGACCGATTCGAGTTTTGGGACATGTGCCTCGAGGTGCCCACTCACGAAGACGCCCTCACCCCGTCCTTCCAGCAAATCCAGCCTTTTCAGCTACTGGACACGGAGGAGAGGCCTACGACGTGCGACGCCAACACGGAGGCGCTCTTGTCTCAGATGGAGCGATTCGACCCGATGTGCGTCCTCGTCGACCAAGTTTCGGCGGCCACGCGGAGACGCGAAAGCAGCCTTGATTATTTCAACCAGAGTCAGGTGAGGTGCGACCTGAGCGATTTCGCATGCGAAGACGGAAGCGTCTGCGTCGTGTACTTCAGACGAGCCGGAAGGAAGTGTGAGGGAAAGCGGGTCAACTTGGTCGCCGCCGCGCGCTTGAGAGGAGAGCAGATCGGCAGACGCGATCCACTTTACGTGTCTACCACGTTGCGATTCTGCAGGGCTGTGAAACGCGCGTGGGTGAAGGGGAGCGGTCAGCTGGTGAGCTGCTGTGTGAATCCTCTGAAAGAGCTGTGCAAAAGAAAGACTTTCATCAGCGGACCCGAGATGCATCAGGACATACACAACCCAGCGCTGACCGCGTTCGTGAAGCGCGTCAGTCCGAGCAGCTGGTGCAACTACATGCCCAAGCACATCGAGACCGCGATCCGAGACCCGCTTATGGTGGAGACCGTGGACGCCGCCGTCAGGTTGATGGACAGCAAAATACCAAACGCGTTCGCGGTGGCCGAGTTGCTTTACTGTCCGCTCGAAAAGGTGCGAGGGTACATAGAATTTGCGAAGAAGTGCTCTTCGGACAAAGCTTTCCACGCTGCGGTGCGCGCCAACAACGCTGCCTTCGTGGAAGAACAAATGCGAGAGGATTGGAACTCCTTGACCAAGATCGCCAAGGCTTACACCAAAAAGAAGTACCCCGACGACAAGGACGCGAAAAGGCGAACCCGAGAGCTGTTCGGGAGCAACGGCCCTCACCACGCGATCAAGGTTCAGAAGACGTGGCAGTGTCTGGCCAAGCACGAGCCGAGCGAGACGAAAGACGCGCAGCTGGTGGAGATGTACAAAACCATCAAGGTGCTCTTCCACAACCTCCGCGTCTACCAGAGCAAACTGAAAAAGGTGGCGCCGTCGACTCGCCGCGAGTCCGGCAGCGAACCTAACAGCGGATCCCCTTCGCCCCACGACAAGAATGACTCCGACAATCAAGTGCCCGCCTATCCCGACAAGTCAATGGGGTCCCCGGGGAAGAACGGCGACGGTCCGCCCATGGTCGCGCCAGCGAACGTTCCCATCTCCAGCTGGATCAAGAACATGTCCACGCTGCTGTTGTGCCCGGCTTGGCTGAAGGAGAGCGAGGTGAGGAGGGAAGCCGTGTGTCACCTACTGGGACTGGACGACGTCGCGTTGAGCAAAAATCGGCTGCTGAAGGAATGGACGCTGAGCAACTCGAGCGTGGTGGAACTCCTGAAGAGTCACGACGTGCGGGACAGACTGAGCGACGCCTTGATCGGTTGCTGGGAGTCGACGTCGACCGAAAAGTGGAGTCGCGGGATCAGGGCGAATTTTCGGCTCTCTCATCCTCCTCCTCCTCCCCCTCCTCCTCCTCCCTCTCCTCCTCCTCCTCCTCCTCCTCTAGGTCACGGTCGGAACAGTGCGGGGTCGAGGGAGCTCGGCGAAATGGGCTCCAGTGTCACCAAACCGCTCGATGCCCGGACCGAACGCAAAGCCGAAACGTCGAAGCGAAGCAAGAGACGCTCCGACGAAGGCAAACGCGGACAAGGCGAGGAGCCGGCAGGTCGCAGCGTATCCTCGGCCAAAACCGTAGAGGCTCGCCACGCCGAGGCCTCAGAGACGGCTGGCTGCAAGGACGTGGCCAAAGAGGACCTGGGACATTTGGCGAGCGTGGGAGAAAAGGAGACCGATAAGGACATCAAGGAATACGACGCCGGTGAAATCGAAGAGGCCCAAAAGCAGCCTAAGAAGTACAAACGCCTAATCTACTCAGATTCTGACGACGAAACTAAACTGACGTCAGATTCGGAGGAGGAGGAGGACGAGGAGTCCGTCCTCAAAAGGATATTCGACGAGCTGCGGTACAGCCCCGTGGCAGAAAAAGACCAAAGTCCTCCTCGCGAAGACCTCAAGAAATGTAGAGCGCAAACGCAACTCCGCGGTACAGAACGGGATCGAGAGGGCCAGGGGGAAAAATCGAAGCATCGTGCCACCAAGTCTAGCAAGAGATCTCGTACGCGCGCAGAGCCAGCGGCTCCGGAGACGAACGGAGGCCCCCGAGCACAGAAACGCCGCCGCAAGAGCGAAGGGACACGCGGATCGCCTTTTGAGCCGCGAGCCGCCCGAGCGGAAGCTTCGAGATCAGAGAGCCCCTTCAAGAAAAACCTGGATCCGATCGCTCCGTCACCCGGCGGTGAGGTGCCGCAAAGACAGGCAGCACGGCGACCGGAACGAGCGCAAGCCGCGACGTCGGCGAACCCCATCAAGAAAAACCTCGATTCGATCTCCCCGTCACCTGGGCGTGAGTCGGGACAGCTATCGCGGCCGGGCACGCCTTCCGGTAGCCCATCTTCATTGAAGAGAGCCGTCGGGCTAGAGGAAAGGGCAAACAAAAGGGCTCGGTCGCTTGACCCGAAGCAGAGGAAACGAGCTCGGTCCAGAACACCACAAGCCACTGCTCGCGATCGCTCTTCGTCTTCGTCTTCGTCTTCATCTTCCTCTTCCTCTTCCTCTTCATCTTCCTCCTCCTCGCGTTCTTCTAGTTCATCAAGTTCTTCTAGTTCTCAAGGCAGCGAGTTGAGTAAACAACACGGCGACCGCTCACCAGCCGTCAAGCTGCAGCAGCAGAAGAGAGGAGAGGCTGGCGGGTCAGAGCCCTCGGAACGGGATTGTTTTTACTCATCATCGCCATCACCTAGATCGCGCAAAAGACGCAAACTCTCGCCACCGTCCGAGAGCGCGCAAGTGATCGAGAAGCAGGAGAAGGAAGCCGGTCCACTTGACCAAGAGTCAGACTGGGGAGCGCAGCAGGACGAGCCCTGTGGCTCCCTCGACGTCGAACCGCGCCGAGATCCAGATCCAGATCGAGATCCAGAGTCGAGCGCACCAGAGCCCGACTCTGACTTTGACGATTTAGTTTGCATGTAATCGCCGCGATGTCTTCGCGGCATAAAAGAAAAACTCCCACACCGGGACCGCAGAGCGCGGCCATGGTCGATTATTTGGAAGCTTTAGCCGAAGGACTTTGCTCAACTCAGTTAAAAAGCCCGTGCAACTCTGCAGCAGCATTGTCTGAATTCTATTCAGACGGCGGGTCAAGAAGAAAGAACTCTGTCGGGACACCCCATACCAAAAAGCCACGCGAGCAGAGTGAAGCGGACCGCATGCTAACCCCCTAACGTGAACCTCAAATGCCTTAACTGACAATACGCAATACGCAGTTGGAAATTGTATCACACACACACACAATCGTAGCGAGTTGCAATGTATGCATGTATGTTGAAATTAAAAAGTACAAAGTTGCAGATTGCGTTGTGGTCTTTTTTTCTTGTCTTTCACATCATGAACTTTAAATTCACAAAACCTTTGTGTCAGAAAATGAAAACTCTCACTCCGGGACCAGAGCGTGACCAGGGTCCAAATATTTGAAAGCTTTAGCCAAAGGACTTGCGAATTGTAAACCCTTCTTTTTGTCCTTTTCCTTCTTTCCGTTCTCATTGTCACATTTGTTACTTTTCAGAGCACTCACAAAAAAACTACAAAACGGGTAATCGTTTTTGCTTTTCTTATTTCTCTTTATTGCAAACACACACAAAAAAATCATCTCACATTGATGGAACTGTTCACCTCATGAATTTTAAAAATTCACGCACACAAAGAAAACTACATTTTCCTTTATTCATAAAAACATGTCAACATCTAAAACCCTGTGCGAGGAAAGCTCCTAACAACCCGAACGAACAGTTTTCTTTCTGTACATCAACACGTAAGCCACGAAGTCGCACGTGCTCGATCCCACTCCGTGGGTCCTCTTCACGTCCTCCCACGAGCAAGGTGTCACTCGAGAGTCGTCAGCGAGATGCCACTGTTCGCTGTCTCGCACGAAGGCCGCGTAATGTCCCGAGAGATGGGAGCCCGCGTGCGCCACCACACCGAACAGTTCGTACCACACGCCTTCGTCGCTTCTCTCCTGGGCCAACAGAGGGCTCAGATCCACGTCCTCCGAAAAAGTGAATGGCCCGCAGGACTTGTTCGCGCCTCTCTCCGAGTTTCTCACTCGTCCCAGCGTGAAGCACACTACGGGGGGCAGGCTCGTAACCACGGAGGTCACTCGCACGTCGGAGAAGTTGTAGCAGCGTTCGCAGAACTGATCCGGTTCCGTGAACGATTCGGAGTGCTGGTTCACGTAGCCCTGGAGATCTTTGACCGTGTCTTCTTCGTTCAAGTACACGTGCGCGGTGTTTCGCCCGTAAAACGTGTCGGACTTAACGAAGCCGCAGCAGAGCCATTTCGCATCCGTGCGGGTCTCGAATCTCCACGTGCGCGAGGCCTCTTTCGCCACGGGGTCGGGGTCGTCCGCCAGCGCGTTCACGATGCTCTTGAACACAAAGTCGGCGTCTTCTTGCTCCTCGAAAGAGCACCCGCAGTACGCCGTCAGCGACTCGACCAGAGTCCGCGGATCGCACGGCGCGAGGTCATCGTCGGCTCGAGCCATATCGCGGAGGAGACGCTCGAGACGGACGGCCACGCCGTCGGAGCTCCTGCGCTCGAGTCCGTCCCGGTGCAGGTGAGCGAATGCTCCTCGCAGCTCTTTCGTGACAAAGAAACATTGGATCACGCTGTTGAGGCCGCAGTGGGCTCCGCTGTTGATCAAGCCACGCATGTCGGCCGATCCTCGCTCGACAATCGACCGTACCCTGTCGACGGGAGAGAAAAAAAATCATCGGTATAGGACGAGGAGAAGGACGAGCGCAAAAAAAACAAAAAGCTGTTTCGTCAGTATTCGGTCGTGGTCGCCACCGAGACGCCGCGAAACAGTTCTCCGAGCGAGCCCACGGCACCCTTGGGGCTGAGCAGGGTGATCAGAACGACAGTTTGGTATTTTTCAACATTGAGCTCCCGCACCGGTCCGGGTTTCGTGATCTTTTTGAACATCACCACGGGAGCCCACTTGGACAAGGTGTCGGACGCCAGGTCGTGAGTGTAACAGCACCCGTCGTCTCCCACGGCCGGAGCCGTCGAGCCGTTCAGCTCGGTCACGCTGGGCACGTGGGCCAGCGCCGAGTTAGCCAGGGTCACCTTCGTTAAACCCTGCGTGCAGTCGAGGGCCGTCACCGTCACCAGGGAGGAGCCGAAAACTTTGACCTTCAGCCTCAAGAGTATGTTTTTCACCAAGGCGTCGAGATTGGTCGCGCCCACGTTACCTGCGAACTGGTTGCCTCTGAAAATCTTGGGGTTTCCGTAAACCAGGACTTTGGCGCTGCACCCTCCGCGCTCGCCGTCCAACCAGTTGCGAGCGCTCCACAGGTAGTCTTTGAAGGTGAAGCACTCGCTGGCCAGAGATTCGAAACGGGGAGTCGTTCTTTCGCTCGCGTCGCGAGGTTGGAACTTGCGCAGCCAGTCGATCGCTTTGGAGAGTACGCTCACGCTCCGAGTTTCGGGTCTCAACTTCCGAAGCCACTTGTGCAGATTCGATCCCGGTAGGTGCGTGGCGACGAGTTCCTCGCACGCGCCGGTCAGCCCGGCACAGTGATCCCCAAACAGCCTGTCGGAGGACACGGTGAAGTTGCTGCACAGATAGGCCACGATGTCGATCATCACGGCTCCGTTGCGCCCCGCTACCAAGTACCTTAAGGTCATGTTCGAGGGCAAGACGTTGGCCACGGCGGCCGTCCTGAGGGTCAGGAAAACCTGCAGCAATAGCGCGAGTTTCGAATTTGGCGCGTCGCGCTCAGTCCACTCCGAGACCTTTTTGCAGTCGAAGAGCTGACCGTATTGAAACACGTACAATCCTCCACCACTGGAACGGGCGCACAATTCCTCGTGGGGCCCCGCGAATATGTGAGGGTGCTCGCCCGTCATGCTGCTTGACAGCCGAATCGCGTTCGTCTCGAACAACGCTATCGCGCTCTCGTTTTCGCTTTTAAGAATCACCACGTTTGTCGCGATCTCTCCCTCGAGTTTGCGCGCAAACACGAGCCCCTCTGGTTTTACGCCCGCGTCGTTCGAGGGACCGCGCGGCTCGAGGCTAGGCCACGGCACAGCCGGATGTACCACTTGGTCGTCTCCGCCAGGGGTCTCGACGTCGTTCGCGTCAATTAGCGAGTCGTTCGAAGCGCTGCCAAGGCACTCCGTTCCGCCGGCGCTCTCGGTTCGGTCGCGGAGGCTGTCGACGCTGCTGCTGCCGCTGCTGCTGCCGCTGCTGCTGCTGCCCCTCGACGTGGTTTTGAGCGTAAACGGGTCGCGGTACTCGTCGGGCAGATGCGAGTCAATCACGCTCGTCTGCTCGTGGATCCATCCTTCCCTCGCCGAGGGCGTGGGCGGCGACGCGTCGCGAACCGGGACCTCGGGGGTCGGTGAAGGCGCGTGGCTCTCTGCACCGTCACGAGCGCGTGCGGCTCGGTGACAAATCATCTTCGCCGGTCTGACGCGACCTCCGGGTTCCGCGCGTTTGTACCTGAGCTTGTAGAGGCTTTCGAGGGCTTGCGCTTTCTTACGGTACCACTCGTAAGGCTGGATGTAACCCGGAGCCAGTCGCAACAGGTCCACGCCGTAGTAGACTTTGTCACGAGGATCTATTTCCGTCACGGCAGGAGCGGTGTCGGGCCGCGTCCGCGCGAGCTCTCTCAATTCGCTCGGTACGCAGTCCTCGGACACTATCACGTCCGTGGTCTCGTACTCCCCTAACCGTAGGCGCGCCGGTATCGGGTGTCTAGGCGACGTAGCGGGACCCACGTCCGAGGACAGACGCCGGTACCGCGTCAGGTTCAGCAGCTGCGAAGGCGACCACCTCTCTTGGGGAAACAGCGTGATGCACAGCAGGCCCATGTGCATGAACGCTTCGTCCTTCACGCACGCGTTTAACCGTTGGAGCCTCGCGTATACGTCTTGCACGCTGGGCCTTTTGTTCTTGTGCTCCTCGTAGAGAGAGCGCGCTTCGATGAGTCTCATGCGAGCGGTCTCGAACGCCTCGTAGGGGTCGTCCGGGGTGTAAACCCCTACCAACTCGCTCAGGTTCCTGGCGTAGGTTTTTTTACAGTAACCCTGCCCGTCGGAACCCCTGTAACCTATCAGCGGGGACCGATTGTACAGTTCCCACATCACGCAGTACCAGCTGAAGACGTCGCTGCCCAGGGCAGTGTTCATGCACCACAGCACTTCGGGCGCCATGTTCACTCGGTTGCCGCGCGTCTGATTCGGGGTGGAGAAGTTGCACGCGGTGCCGAAATCGCTGATCTTGAAAGCGAAAGGCAACGGGTTTCTGTCCGGCTGGTGGCACACCAAGATGTTTTTGAACGTCAAGTCTCTGTGTTGAATGCGCCTGGACCTCAGGTACTCCAGGCCTCGCAGGGTGTCCAGCTCCACCAGGGGCACCGCCGACGTGTCCCCGTTCAGGCGATGCATGAACTCTTGCAGAGAGAGCAACGCTCGCTCCATGCACACCACGGCCCTGCCTCCCAACTGGTAGTCGCGAATGTCGCACCAGTAGCCGCCGAACGTACGCAAGACGTTGGGGTGTTTCATCGAGACGCCGATCATGACCTCTTCCGTCTGACACGCCACGTGCGCGTAGCGATAAAAGCGATCGTCTACGAAAGGCTTGCTCCAGTTCACCATCTCCGGGAACAGGTTGACTTTCGCCGCGAGCGCGTCGGACACCTTGACCGTAACCCCGAAGCCTCCTCTGCCCAGCACTCGATCTCGCGATGCGATCAGCCGTTCTAGGTTCAAGCAGGAGGTGCCGTCCCGCGGCACGTCCGCGAAGACCACCCAGGGGTTCGCGTCGCACGCAGCCGGAGGCTCCGACGCCTCGTGCGTGCACCCGAAACCGTCCGCGTGCTCTGGAATCGACCTCGGCTCCACCGTGTCGTAGCTCCAGGGGAGGTAGCCGTTCATGACCGGATTCGCGTAACGAGGAGGGACCTCGATGGTCTGAGGTTGCCGGGCGGCAAACGCGGGGAACAGCTCTCCGCGCCGCCTCCTCGCACAGAGCACGTTCAGAGCGCGTTCCAGTAGCTCGTCGGTCTCCGGGCAGGGCGGAACTCTGCGGTTGCACCCGAGGACCAGAAACAGCACGAGAGAGTCATACTTACACGGCTGCTGCGCGCTGCGATGTTTCACGTAGACCACTAGGTAGTTTTTGTCTCGGATCGCAGACTCGGACTCCTCGTCGAGAGCCATCGCGCCGACGTCCGTGCGGCCGACGGACCCGAGGTACCGTCGGAGCACATCGATCGTGTCTTCATCGCGGCCGAACGGGAACAGTTCGGTTTTAGCGCCGAGCCAATCCAGCAGACCCCGCGAGTCGTTGTAACGCAGCGTCTTAACGTGATACAGGTTGTGTTTCTCCAACAGCTTCAGCAGGATATCGGAAGCGGACCTCTGCAGTCTTCTAATCGACGACGCCATTGTCGCCGGGGATTCGGGGCGCACAGGAATCCGGCCGGCTTCGAAGCGCTGTGAACACACACACACACCCACACACACACACACACACACCTGCCTTTGTTTTTTTTGTTTTTTGCACCCAGCTCATTGCCCGCTCGACAATAAATAGAGAATGAACGGTCGCAAAAAGGTCGCCTTCTCCGAGCAGGTTTCGGTCGGCCTTTTCGAATGTCTGATAGTCGCCGGCGCGCCCGCCACCGGCTTGCTCGATGACACCGCGTTCAGAGACGGAGGGAGGCTTCAGCTCAGCTTGCGGCTGCTGCGGGACATGTGGCTGCGAGCCGACGCGTTGTACGTGCCCAGAGCGGACTTGGAATCTCTGCACGGCATGGAATGCGAGAGCTCAGGTTACGGGGCGCTGCCCATTCCCGCCACCGTAACGAGCGACACTTGCAAACTCTCCAGGTATTACGTGTTTCTCTTGTTCCGCTACTGCTTGAGCGCAGCGGGACCGAGCGCTTGCAGGACCAAAGAGGGCCCGTTCGGCAGCTGTTGCGCGCAGCGTGACTGTAACGCCTCTCTCCCCCTCGGAGACATCCCGGTCGGGTGGCTGAACCGAGGTGCGTGCGCGACAAACTACCCGTCCGCCCCGCTTCCCCCCGACCGGTGGGCCTATCCGTATCCGACCCCACGCGAGATATTGGGCAGCGCGCACCCTCCGGTGCAGCGCCAGTCTGAATCGGAGCGCGGCGACCTCGATCAACGAGCCCAAATTCAGGCTCGTGAACCCGAACGCCGCGAACCGCGCCGAGCTGCGTGTGCCGAGCGCGAGGAGCGTAGAGATCAACAGCCGCGGTTGCAGCAGAGCCACGTCGACAACAGCAACGACGTTCGCTCGTTGTACCCGCAACTCGACGCGAAGGACTTGCGCGCTGGCGGCAAGACTAAGGTCGTGAAGAAAAAGACCTGGGTGGCCAAAGGACGTTACGATTCAAACCTGGAAAGCGAAGACGAGCACTGAAGGGAGCTGTGGCCGCGGCCGTCCGTCCGGCGGACACGACGATCTTCGGGAGATGAGCGCTATGGAGCGCGAACTCGCCTTGAGGCGCGGGGAAAAGAAGAGGTGCGGTGACTGTCTGGAAGTGGTGCTGGAGAAACGCTACGTGGCCAAGCGTGAATTCGGTATCCTGCCTAACTGCAAACACTGTTACTGTCTCGACTGCGTCAAAAAGCGGAGGAGCGCGAAAGGGTTGCCACGCAGGGCCTTGGAGAGCTGTCCGGAGTGCGGAACCGCGTCTCAGTTTTACATACCGTACCCTCAATGGATCGAAAGCGAACAAGCGAAAGCTGAACTCGTCCAGTGGTTCAGGGGTCTATACACCCACCACCCGTGTAAACGTTACCTGCAGGGACATTGTCGCTACGGATCCCAGTGTTTGTACGGGCACGCGGAAGCTGTCGAAGCACCACGCCTCCGTTCGCCCCCGCAGATCGCTTGGCCACACGGAACCTCCCTAGAGAACAAAGGATCACCGGAACCGCCTGTGAACCCTCTGAGCTGCAACCAGACCGCACGTGTTCCTCGCCAGGGGCCTCCGCCGAGCTTTGACCCAATCGTCTCTGTTCTTCGCGGTCCGCCTGGCCCGAGCGCTCGGAGCCGCGACCAGATCGTGCCCGTTGGTCACGGTCCGCCTGGCCCGAGCGCTCGGAGCCGCGACCAGATCGTACCCGATGGTCTCGGGGAGCCTGAAGTCTACCCGAACCTTCCACGTGAGCGAGCAACCGCATACCCGTGAAACCTACTACCCTTTGTACACTGGACTTCAGCCGCGCGCAGAGCGTGACAACGAGATGGACTGGGGGTTTGGCGCATGAGCTGTATGTGATTTTTCAAAAAAATATGGAATGATTATAATGTGTGACAAAAGAGTGTGAAAATTAAACAAATCCTATCCTTTGTAATAAATGGTTGTCAGGCAACGTAAATGTGTTTGTGTGTTTCTTTATTACAAGATTGAAAATACAAAGTACAACAAATTGAAAAATGTGTTGCGCGAGCTTTTTCGTGATGTTACAAGAATCATAATTGTCTTCTGCTGAGCTAAAAACTTAAACAAGTGAAAAAAAAAACCAGTCACGTCACGTTAAAGGCTCAGGCCTTCGTTTCTAGTTTTTTTCTTTTCCTTTAACAACCCTATCACCACGCCTATGATTTTTTTTCTTTAACAACTCAATCACCACGCCCATGACCCCAGCTACAATAAGCCCCGCGGTACACCAGGGGGTGGACAGACTCTCGATCCTGACTGAGGTTCTGCGAGGGTTGCTGTCATAGCTGACATGTTCCCAGCGAGACGAAAGAGACTTCAGCGTTCCGAGGGGTCCGAGGAACACCCCGTGCTCGCGAGCCGACCGGCTCGCTCTGCTCTTAACGGTAGAGCTGGGAATGGAGCTAAACACATGCGCGTCTGCGATTCCGACTCGGAGATGGTAGATGAGACTCAGCTTCCGCCAGGATCGAGTCTCCCGGATTCTGACGACTTTGACAGCGACGTCACGGAGATCGATGAGACTCAGCTTACGCCAGGATCCGGTCTCTCGGACGACAGTGACGACGTGGTCACGTACTTCGACGACACTCAGCTTTCACCCATAGCGGCTTTGCCCGCGCAGAGTCGGGTCCCGGGATGCGCGAGCAACTCCACCGGTAGCCGGAAAGGGCAAGAGACTCTCTGCTCACAGCGGAGGTCGGCTCCAATGCACAAGAACCAGTTGTGGGCCAAACCCACCGCGAAGCAGATCGCGAGAATATCACCCTTCGACCCTTCATGTTTGTGCGAGTTTTGCGTGAAACCGTCGCGGAGCACCCAAGAGGATTTTCAGTTACCATGGGACATAAGCGTATCTACGACGGATGGAGACGAGGAAGAGCAAAACGCACAGCGTTTCCTAACATGGGTTTAAAAGCAGGAGAGAAATCCCACTCTCCGTACTTTGGTACGGTAACGTGGCCGTACGGCTAAGAAAATCGAGAAAAACCTTTCGAGACCGCACACCTGGTACCGGTCTCGGTGTGCGAGAACAAAAATAACGACATCTCAACACGGAACGCTTTTGATTCTGACTCCGACCGAATACGTCTCATTCCACGCATCCATCTCCAGCCACGATCAAGAGCGGACGATTGAATGCGAGCGAGAGTTTTCCAAAGAGAGCAAACGATAAAGAGCGGAACGGTACAATGCCAGCGAATGTTAAACTACAGTATGTGTGTGTGTGTGTGTACATCTTTGGCAATAAACGATCGTTGGACAAAAAACCCCATGAATTTGTGTATGTTTTTTTTATTGCAACAACAGACAGCAAACATAACTTGTCACATGGGCTGTGTGGTGCAAATACACTTAGATAACAACGATAAAGTTTCGAACATGTGTGTGAAACAGCACGTGAAAACAGGTGTATCTTGTCAAGTGAAAACAGGTGTATCTTGTCAATAACTATGCTAGACAAAGGACATTGGTGGTATACGTTATTTTATTTGCAAGCTAGCAACACACAAAGTAATTCGATGCAACACAAGCTGAAATCGCTCAGCGCCACGGTACGTTCTTGTCCTCTTCTTGTCTTCGATGGGCTCTTGAAAAATTTTTCTCCACGACAAACAGTCTGCGTGGACGTGCTCGTCTTCTACCCCACTTTGACGGGGTCTCGCTTCGGGACATCAGCGAACTCCGACCGTTGTCGCCGTTGTATCGCGTAGCAACAAGTTCCCGGGAAGCTCTCCTGCGGGACACCGATTTTACAGACCGTGGCCTCGCACCCAGGCGGTCCTTCACGCTGACTCTCCTCTCTGCGGGGACCAGTGATGGGGTGCTATCCGGGGACAGCTTCCTCACTCCGAGGCGATCCTTCACGCTGACTCTCCTCTTCGCAAGGACGGGCGAAGGAGTCGCTCTGAGAGTGGAGACTCTTTCGGGAGACCGCTTCCCAGCGCAGCGGCGATCCTTCGCCGACGCTCTCCTCTTTGCGAGGACGGGTGATGGGGTGCTATCCGGGGTCCGCTTCCTCACTCCGAGGCGATCCTTCACCGACGATCTCCTCTTCGCGAGGACGGGCGGAGGAGTCGCTCTGAGAGTGGAGACTCTTTCGGGAGACCGCTTCCCAGCGCAGCGGCGATCCTTCGCCGACGCTCTCATCTTAGCGAAGACGGGCTGAGGAGTCGCTCTGAGACGCGAGGGTCTTTCGGGAGACCGCTTCCTCACGCAGAGGCTAGCCATCACGGGAACTCTCCTCTCTGCGGGGACCAGTGATGGGGTGCTATCCGGGGACAGCTTCCTCACTCCGAGGCGATCCTTCACGCTGACTCTCCTCTTCGCAAGGACGGGCGAAGGAGTCGCTCTGAGAGTGGAGACTCTTTCGGGAGACCGCTTCCCAGCGCAGCGGCGATCCTTCGCCGACGCTCTCCTCTTTGCGAGGACGGGTGATGAGTCGCTCTGAGACGCGAGGGTCTTTCGGGAGACCGCTTCCTCACGCAGAGGCTAGCCATCACGGGAACTCTCCTCTTTGCGGGGACGGGCGAAGGAGTAGATCTGGGAGTCGAGGCTCTTTCGGGAGACGGCTTCCTCGCGCTGCGGCTATCCTTCTCGCCGGTGCTGCTATTCGTCGATCCGTGCGCTCGAAAGAGGTCCTCCGTGGTTCCCTTCGTGACCCAGAGGTCGTTGATGCGGCCGGTTACGTCGTCCACGGTTTCCAGTGTCTCCTTCACAAAGGAATGCCTCCGGTCCAGCATCATTTTTGTCACCAGGGAATGACGTAAAGTATCGCACATGTTGCGGTGATTGCGAGCGAAGTGCTCGCCGTGCGCTTCCAGCGCATCTTTGTGCGAAATTGTCAGGAAACGTTCAAAGGAGATGCCTCTAAACGAATCGCCTAAGTGAGGTAGGTCCCACTTTGCCAGGTAGTGGTTCACGGCCATGAAGCAGCGCTTGTTCTGTTCCGCGTTCTTCTCGAGGACGAGCTCCGCAAAACTGTTTGGCGCAGGGTTCCACGCGGGGCTTCAAATGCCCTGGTTGCCCCCGGTCGGACGATGTGGGGTGGAGGGGACGCTGGCCTGGTACGCCCGGTCGGACGAGATGGGGTGGGGAACGCTGGCCCCGATCGGTGAAGCTTTACGTGCGCATGAGTTTGGGAGAGGCAATATAAAGAGACGGACCCAGAGCGATATCGACTTTGAGACGGGGATGGACCGAACTATGGAATACTTGACGGTGTGCGTGAGATGGTGTTGCGTCCCTAAACCTCACATTAACTTTGTCAAGAGCAAGCTTCTCAAGTGGTGCGTAACAAAATGGATCTCACAGCGCGACTCGCGGTCCATGACTTTGATTTGTGCGCAAGTCCGTTCCGCGGACGAAGCAGCGCAGGCGGTGGATCAGTGGTTGCGCACCATCGCTCGCCTGTGGATGAACCCCGACGAGGAGATCGCGTTAGGGGTCTTTGACGAACTCGTGAGCACGACATACGAGAACGAACTCGGAGTAAACAGATACAGCGTGAACCACACGCCCGTGGGCTTCATGGTAAGCTTTTACGAACACGTCAGGGATGCCATTATGTTGGTGAGGCATTCCGGTTGGTCCACGCAACCAGATGTGTTCAGCGCTGACCACCACACGGAATTCAAGATGCACTGCAAACACGTAAGTTTTGTGAGAGGGAAAGCAAAAAGTACAATTGCATCAATCGTGCACGACTTTTTCTCTCTCTCTCTCTCTCTCTCTCTCTCTCTCTCTCTCTCTCTCTCTCTCTCTCTCTCTCTCTCTCTCTCTCTCTCTCTCTCTCAACAGGAACCCCACTCTGTGTATGTGCTGAAGCACGATGGGTCACGCCAGCTGCTAAGGCTTCATTGCAATCAACCTCAGACGATCTACGAGCTGCTGATCAAACACGGGGTTTCCTGCTCCAGCGTCTGGACGTCACAAGTGTGCCTGTCTGCGAGAGTTCCTTGTTGGGCGCTGATTACCCACAATTTACAAATAATCAACGTCAACACGATCCCCCGCAGCGCAAACTTCGGAATACCTACCGAGTTGCAGACCCTGCACCACGAGATGGGTTCTATCACGGTACAAACGGAACGCAACGTGATGAGATACAAACCCTACGCCGCGCCCGCAACGAAGGTCAGACAGACGGAACCTGCCGGGAACACGCAGGCTGCGAGTAACTCCGTGCCGGTTGTGATCTACTACCACAGCCGTTCCTCCAAGTTGAAAGATATCATCAGAGAGGACGGACGCTTCGTGGAGTCACTGCAATGCGAGGAGCAATTGAATGAGCCGAACAAACCGTGTCTCATTAAAGTGACCCACTATACGTCTCTCGAACACGGACTCGGTGAGACCGCGGTAAAGAATTTGGAC
>SSNS01001166.1:24313-45176 GCA_006937985.1 Aphyosemion australe
TTTCTCTCTCTCTCTCTCTCTCTCTCTCTCTCTCTCTCTCTCTCTCTCTCTCTCTCTCTCTCTCTCTCTCTCTCTCTCAACAGGAACCCCACTCTGTGTATGTGCTGAAGCACGATGGGTCACGCCAGCTGCTAAGGCTTCATTGCAATCAACCTCAGACGATCTACGAGCTGCTGATCAAACACGGGGTTTCCTGCTCCAGCGTCTGGACGTCACAAGTGTGCCTGTCTGCGAGAGTTCCTTGTTGGGCGCTGATTACCCACAATTTACAAATAATCAACGTCAACACGATCCCCCGCAGCGCAAACTTCGGAATACCTACCGAGTTGCAGACCCTGCACCACGAGATGGGTTCTATCACGGTACAAACGGAACGCAACGTGATGAGATACAAACCCTACGCCGCGCCCGCAACGAAGGTCAGACAGACGGAACCTGCCGGGAACACGCAGGCTGCGAGTAACTCCGTGCCGGTTGTGATCTACTACCACAGCCGTTCCTCCAAGTTGAAAGATATCATCAGAGAGGACGGACGCTTCGTGGAGTCACTGCAATGCGAGGAGCAATTGAATGAGCCGAACAAACCGTGTCTCATTAAAGTGACCCACTATACGTCTCTCGAACACGGACTCGGTGAGACCGCGGTAAAGAATTTGGACACCCACGGAGATATCGTCCTAATAGGTAAGAATGGGAGCGTTGCAGTTGTAGGCTTAAGTGAAAGTTTCGTACCTCTGCTCAGTGTGCGTGTGTTTTGTTTTACAGGTAAGGCAGACGAGGAACTGAACTACGACGACGACGACAGCGACAGCGAAACCCTATTTGATTTCCATTTCATTTGCCCCTCTTGCAAAGGTCAGGCCACCATGTACTTTAGCTGCGGACACCTTTGTTGTGGAACTTGCGTGGTCTCTTCATCCGGTACCACGTCTGAAAACAAATGCAGCGTGTGTAGAGCGGTGCCGAACTTCAAAAAGCACTTCTACAACACTGCGTCTTTTCAATCAGAATGTCAGAAGTGTGGGGAGGAGAAAATGTGGGTGACCGAGTGCGGTCACGTCAACTGTCTTTGCGATAAATCTGAATGCCAAGAGTGCGGACGCAAGCCGCTGCTCGAATTTAGACGATTGTTTAAGTCTTAACTCACGTGGGGGTGAGTTGGGGTGGTTGATGTTCGTACCCGTCAGTTTGAAAGAAATTACCATCTCTGCCTGTGTTTGACTGTGTATATATATATATATAATTATTATTATTATTATTATTAATGTCCATCAATAAAATACTGTCTTGCTTTGTGTGAAACGTTCCATTGGTGTCTTTGTAAGAAATTACACTGAATGCGCCGAATGTCCATCTAGTGCACAGTGTAAGAGTATGTATGTATGTCAAATAAAACACTATCTTGTTCTTACTTCTCATGAAAGGTCCAATTTTGTTTCTGGTCACTGTCACACTGTTTGTCAAGGAACTAAACCACTCAATGTTGTCTGTTGTGAGTCAAAACAACGGTTTAAAGTTTTGCTCTCGAGGTTTTCGCGAAAAGAAATGAAACGACCAAACTCTATGCGTTTCAAAGTTTTTATTTGACAGCGACTAATCTGTACACTTCAGCACAATCTCGCTCGTTTCTACGACGTCGAGGTCGCAGTCGTCTCCGTCTGCAGCAGGTGGACCTCGGCAGCCCTCGGCTAGGTGGACAAACGGTCCGTTTCTTTGGAGCGTGAAACTTCCTGCCGACAATTTAGACAGATCGTAAACGTAGGAACCGCTCTGCTCCTTCACGGCCACCATGTAGTACGACCTCTCGAGTTGGTGTCTGCGCGCCACCACGGCATACAAGCAGCTGTGCTTGTAGTCCGTCCCGTGTAATTCGTGCGCACCGCCAGGGGTCCACGCGATGAAAATGCCGCATTCGAGTCTTTTCGACAATCTGCCAAAGGCCTGGCAGTGACACGAACTTTGCTCTATTTCGACACACGCGTCAATCTCGGCGTCTGGAGCCTGCAAGACTTGCAGCATCGTGCGGATCGGACTCCGCGAGCCCAAGCGCACGATCTTCACGTCCCCCATCCTCAGCAACTCAGCAACCACGTACCTAGGCACGGGCGTTAGGCCGTTCTTTTGGTCTTTATCGCGTTCGATGTCGAACGAGTGAAAGTCGCCGCAGGGCGCGTCTCGGGCGCCCTCCCGCTCGGGTTCGCATTTGATTTCCGACGCGGCGGCCGCGAGGAGAGGAGATGGCTGACGACTCGGTTTCTCTTGCTTCTGAGCTACGACTGAGTCGCGATCCTTGTCGATCTTACGCTTCAGTCGCGGTTTGCGCGTATGGTCGCTCACTTCCATCGGAAAGTGTTCCGGGTTTAGAGTTTTCAGCACTTCCAAGAGCCGAGTCTCGTGCTCTCCGAAAAGCGGGCACGTCTCTTCCTCTGACGGGTCCGCGAGGGCCCCGCGCAAAGGGCTCTCGCTCTCGTCGGAGCGACACGCTCTGACGCACGTGGCTCGAAGGATGCGCTCCATCCTCTCCAAGGAGACGCCTTGCCGATTTCTGATTTCGCGCAACAGGGCGTGAGCGTCCAGCTTGATGTCGAGGCCCAGGAACTCTCCGAGTCGACGGCAGGCCATCGTCATCGCCGAGAGCTTGTCTCTGGTCACGTCGAAATCCCGGCTTTCGTCTGTCAGCGCGCGCACCGTTTCGGTCAGCTCTTTTTCTTTGACCGACAAAAGAATCATCGTTCGCGAGAGTTCCTCGTTCCGCCTTTGCTGAGCGCTCAGCTCCTCGCAAAGTGACGCGCTTTCGAGCCGCGCGTTTTCCAACTCTCTCGTGCGCCTTTCCGCGTGGTGCCGCAAAGCCCCCAGCTGGCTTTCGAGCGTTTTGTTGTGAGCGCCCAGGTTCGAGATGCCACTCTCGTACTCGCACCGCTCCCGGGTTTGCTGCGCTTGGACCGTTGCGGCTTCTCGCTCGAGATCTCGCATCCGAGCCAGCAATTCGTTTTCGAGCTCTTTCCATTCGGCTCGATCCCTTTCCTGAGCCAAAGCGAGTTCGCCTATCTCGTTCGAGTGAGACGATCGCAATTTCTCAATTTCCTCCGCACGCTTTCCTGAGATCGAGTCGTGGGCTCTGTTCTCGCTGTCCCGCTCTTCTGAAATCATTTCGACTTGCGTCCTGAGCTTCTCTCTTTCGCTCTCAGAAACTCCGAGCTCTCGCTTCAAGTCGCGCTCGCGTTTCTCATTCAGTTCGCGCATGAGGAGCAGCTCCTCGCTCATTGCTGTGTTTTCGCGTGTCTCGTCGGAGAGTTCTTTCGCCACCCGGCCGAGGTTCGCAGCCAGTAGGCCGACGAGCTCAAGCATCGCTCCCCACTTGTCTTCGAGGGAGCGCGCAATGTCCCCGGGGACTTTGGCGCTTTGCCGCTCGCCCCGCAGTTTACCCATCAAATCTAGCGCGACCTGGACTTTGCTCTCGGGCAGGCCGAGGACACCGACGTCCAAGTTCTCGAGCCTGCCGTCGCCTCTTTTCGCCAGCGCGGCCAGACGTTCGAGAGCTCGGTCCGAGCCGGCCACGTCGTGCACGCCTTTTACGACGCTGCAATGGTCGAACAGGCGTTTCAGCTGAGAGACCAAACTCCGCAGCGCGAGATCGTAGCAACCGCACACTTCCATGGCCAACTCGAACCCCATCACGGCACGCGCTTCGGTCATCTCCAACGACTGGAACCAAGAGGCCAACCGGTTGAAATGTTCGTCCGTGCGCTCGAACCCCGCCAAAGTGCCGCAAGCACAAATCGCGACGCGCGCCTCGGCGCACCACCGGCTACAAGGCGAGGATGCCGCTGCCGTGTCCGAAGGGAAGAGTTTCGATATGATATCCAGTAACTTGGCACGAGAATCTTCTCCAATGTCTGAACGAAGAGGAGAAACCGCGGGGCGTCTGCTCGCGGCCGGGTCGATCGAGGTAGAGCTCCCAGAACCTGCGCTTGCGCGCCCGGGCTCCCCCCGCGCCGGGGCGTAATTTTTCGCGGCACTCTTTTTGCCACAGCCACCAGCCGGGGTCCGGTTCGTTTGGCTCCCGGGGCTCTTCCGATCCCAGCGCCCCCGCTCCGCGGTCTCCGCGCTCGTAGCCACTCGACCGGGTCCGCTCTCGGCGGCGCGATGCGCTCCGCTCGCCCTCTCCGTCTTCTGGCCCCATGTAGCACTTTGGGTCTTTTTCCCACCACGAGGTGACCGCGCGCCGCATCGCTCTTTCCTGGCTAACCGCAAAACGACTTTCCCGGGAACATCCTCCTCCTCCTCCTCTTCCTCCTCTTCCGAGTCCCACTGGCTCCTCTTCGCCTCTTTTGCTCTCGCCGCATCTGAATCGCGCCTCGCGTCTTTCGATTTCCCACCGCTCTTCGAAACTCGCACTGTACGGCCTCCTGTGGTTGAGACAGTACCTGGCGCCGCCTTCGCTCGCTCCCCTCGTCTGCCCGACATGTCGCGAAACCGCGTCGGGGACCGAGGAGCACAGAGTCGTGCAGATGTCGCCCAGCAACAAGTTGTCTATTTGGACCACGGCCGCGACCCTCTTCGCTTTCGGATCGCACGCGGCAGGTCGGTGCAGGTACGCGTATCCGCAACGTTGACACAGCTCGTCTCTTTCGTCCGAGTCGCCTCGTAGCCGTGCCACCGCGTCCACCCTCAGCGCGGACTGGAGCTTGCCCATCGAGAGCGACCACCGCTCGAGCGCTCCGCAACAAAAGGCGGTGAGCACGACGGCCCAATACGCGGCTTTCACCTCGTCTCCCGTGGAAACTCCCGCAGACGAGCACCTCTTAAACGCCAACCCCTCTCGCGTGAGGCTCACGAGCAGCCACCCTCGCGAACCGCAAGCGGAAGGAATTTGGTCTTGGTTAACAGGTTCACACCGGAAAGAACCGCGGTCATCGTTGGGACGCAACAGCACGCGCGTGCCCCAGGGAGAACGGGTGTCTGGCCCGTTCTGGGCACGCGACCTGGCCAGTGTCAGTCTGGACTGTTCGTATAGAATTTTGAAGGCGAGTGGCGCCCCGAGCTTGGAAAGCGCGTCGCCTGTCAGCTCCGCCACGAGCGCGTCTATCTCGGCATCAGGCTCGCGCCGCAGCACGCTGCGAAGGTGAAGGCTCACGGTCGAATAGATCCTGGACACGATCGCTTCGGGCTGGTGCCCGCACACCCCATCTCCGGCGAAAGGGTAGGTCCTTACGCCCGTAGGCACGTGCGCCCTGACCCACGCCAAAGGAGCTCTGGCCAGAACGCTGACTCTTCTCAATTCGTGACCCCTGCACGCGGTGTAGGCGTCGGAGAAGTGCTTGGCCGTAACGAGGCCGTGGTCGTGGCCGCCCTGCGCGTACACGACCCGGATCACGAGCCACCGCGCGTTCGACACCAACGAGAACTCGACCGGAATGCGGAACGCTCCGTCGAGACCCGGCTCTTCGAGGGTAGCTGTCACGGGGATGTTTTTTTCGATGTCCGACAAATGCACCCAGGTGTATTCCAGAGACCGCACCTCGCGCACGTCTTCGAAACACACGACCAAGTGATACATGGAGCCCCACTCTCCTTTCTGACTAACCTCCATTGCGGGTTTTACGTGCGTAGAGTTTAAGAATAAGCATGAGTAGAGTTTTTTTTTAAAAAAAAAGACACACGCACACACACACACGGCTCATTTGATGTGGAAAAAACTGTTTATTGTATGTATACATCAATAACATAATCCAATAGAAACACCAGTCCAATACGTTTTGAGTTACACACTTTAAAGACAAGTCACCGTGATTCGCAGCAAACACGTTTCCCTCGTGTCAGTCCATGTCTATGATAGCTTTGGGCACTTTCACAGTCTCATCTTCCACCATCGCGCATCGCTTTTCATCGGTGCTCTTGTCCCATTTGTCTTGTTCATCATCTTTAGTTGCAAAATGTTGTTGTTGTTCTTCTTCTTCTTCTTTTGTCACAGCCATTGTAGATAGCTTGCTTTTTTCGCTTCCCGTGTCACGCTCCCCTGCGTCATTCGTATTCTCCTTTTTCTTTCCTTTATCCATCTCTTCCTTCTTCTTCTTCTCCTCCTCCTCCTTCTCTTTGTCAACCACTCGGGGCTCGGCGTGGAGAGAGGGTGTATTGGACTCGTCCTCGCGCAACGGATCCTCGTCGTATTCGCAACCGTCGCTGTCGGTGCACTCCGAGGCCCACGTGTCGAGACGACAGCGGCTGGTGGTGTTGCAGTCGAAGCTCTCGTCGTAATCCTTCGCCCTCGCTGCGCTCTCGACCGCAGCCTCCTCAAAAACGACTCCCTCCCCGACTCCTCCCCGCGGCGTCTCTTCTCGCAACTGCTTGCGAACCTTGCGAACGCCGCGTTCGTTTCCATCGTGGCAGTCGAGCCGTCTCCCAACCGGCCGAGTCCCCCGCTCGTCTTTGTCGTCCTCGAATTCGCGGGTCTCGATCGCGTAATGCGCGCGCGCTATTCCCTCGAGCTTCTCCGAGGGCATGGCGCTAACGACCCCGAGCAGTTCGGCTTCCGCCATCGTTACCTGCGGCTCGTCGGGGGGAGCTGGTCAGACGAGCAGGCCACGCAGCGCCCGTGCAGCGTTTCCACGTCCACTAGTACTTCGGAAAATATCGACTGTTTGCACCGGAGGCACGGAGTGTACATTTGCTTCATGTCGGTGAACGTGCAGGTGTTCACGTCCCTGGTGCCGAGCGGCACGTTGACGACGGGCGCGCCGCAGCACGAGGAGCCGAACGTCATGGACTCGAAGTCGAATTCGACGTCGATGTTCCTAGGGTTGCCTTTCACCTCGGACGAGCGAAACGTCTGGTTCTTGAGACACCTGGAGCACCTCAGATCGCCCTCTTCGCAAGGAGCCGATTCGCCGGGCCGACCCGGCACCAGCAGTATCTGCTTGTGGTTGTGATCCACCCAGTTGATGTGACAGTTGAGCACCGCGTAGAGGAGCATTTGACAGCGCGGTTCGAGCCGACCCAGCTCGTGAAACCGCTCCGCGCGAACCATCCCGGTTGCGTCGCGCAGCATCGGCAGACACGCCGCCGCCATTTCCAGAGGGCGCTCCGTCGTGTACGCGGCCGCGAGTTTGTAGTAACAGCTCAGAGCCCATTCGGAATCGAGCGTGAGCAAAGGGTGCCCCGCGCTCTTCACGACCTGAAAGGCCTTTATCATTTTGGCGCAATACGATTTTCTCTTTGTCGAAAAAGTCAACTTGGACCACTTTACGCGGGCCGGGTCTCGCGCCCGCGCTCTCCGCTCGTTGCGCCTCTCGCTCGTCGCCGCGGGCTCCCGTCGGTCGGCGTGGCGGCGGTTGCGCTCGGTGCGATCTGCTGCTCGCCCGCTTATAAGGAACGCGATTGTCTCAGATCTGATAGCGGAGAGCTTCTCTGTGGCCCTGTCTCCCTCGAAACCGAGCACGTCCCTCTGAAAGCTATAAAAGTCGGACAGGAGAGCCAGTCTCACGACAGTGTTGTTTTGCCCGAGCAGGCTCAGTTCCCTTTCGTCGAGCCGCAGCGGCTCCGCTAGGTCGCACTTCTCCAGCAGAGAGGAGCCGAGCCGATCCCAGAGGCGCGAGCAGACACCGTGGGCCCCTTCGCACCCTTCGAGTTTCGAGTTGACCGTCAGCATCCTCACCAGATCGCTCCGTATTCGTGAAGCGGAGCAGCCGGGTTCTCTCTGTTTGCGATGGCAAACGTTGTGAAGGCACTCAAGGTAAGCCTGAAGCAAGAGGGCTTTTGCGTAGCCACGGGACCGCACGACTCCGGGGTCGTGTACCCGCGACCCGCGCGGCCGTTCGCTCCGCTGCTCACAGACTCGCCGGTCGCGTTGCATCTCTACTGCCCGGATGTCTTCCCGGGGGAGGTGTTGAAGCTGCACGCGGAACACCTGGGCCACTTTCTGGCCTTGCAGAGCGTGCCGAAGATCGACCGGAGCCTGGAGCTGACACTCTTCGAGGGCCTGTGCAGGATGTTCACGAGAGACGCCGTCTTGTCGGCGTACGGCGAGAGCCTGACTGACGGGGATCTGCGCGCGACCCTGGATGCTGTGCGAGAGGGCGCGGAGAGCCACCCGGAAGTTTTCGTCAACTTTGCCAAAAGCCAGGCCAAGGACGTGCTCTCGTTGCTGCGCAATCTGCTGGGGCTTTTCGACAAGGACAAGCTCTGCGACGACATACCTCACGTGGCGGGACGTGAGCCGGACCACATGCTGTTCCTCTACCTGATTCAGCTCTCGGTCGTTTTCGTCAGCATCTGCATCGGCGAGAAGGACCTCGCGACCATCATGAGCGTGGCGTCGTCCGTCTTTCTCGAGGCCAACTCGTGCCACCCCCTGTGCGCGGCCACGATCCTCAAGCCCATGTTCGTGCCTTACTACGAACAAAGCTGCAAGCCGAGGGCCGGCAAGAAGACGGGCGCCGGAGAGGAGGCTCGCGACGACTGCGAGGCGAGGCTCAGGTACTACAGGTTGTTCAGCGGGTACGAGCTGGACGCCAACGGCTCCGACGTGTCGGAGGACCAGCAGGACCTGTCGTGGACGGAACGTGGGCTGCTGGCGCGCGTTCAGGGCGACAAGATCGTGGAACGGCAGAGCAAGAAGCTGTGGTTCGTGGCCCCCCAGATGGGCGACAGGCTCGCCATGGTCAAAGAGCACGGGCTGAGGATGATGGGAGGGCAGACCGGCGACAAGGCGCTGAAGATCGCGTCGTACCTCGTGTCCGACAACGTGATGGCTTACCTGCAGAGCGCCGCGTACGGCACGGTGCGCAACATGCTGCCGTGCCACGCCAACAGCGACTTCACGGAGAGCGTGATGAACAAGATCGAGGGCTCGATGAGCGCCTTCTCCGAGGTCGCGCGTCACCAGAGCTCCTTCCTGATGACGGAGCTGAGGTCCGTGGCGGACACTTGCCTGCGCGTGACCGGAGTGGGCTTCTCGGGACAGGACAAGGGCGCCTCTCTCCACTTTGGCAAAGTCTACACGGGCCCCGAAGACAAGAGGCCGCAGCAGAACCAGTCGAACTTCAGCGTGTTCACCTCGGTGAGCCTGGGCGTCGCGGGCGACACCATGATGAGCGCGATGCTCGCGGCGGCCCTCGACCGCGATCCCAAAGGCGCGGGGCTGCGAGCCGTGCTGTCCGCCGAGTACAAGCCCGCCGCGCCGAGCAAGGTCACCGTCACGGACGTGTACGTGTACGCGCGCTACCACCACTGGTTCAACCGCGGCGAGTTCACGGAGGTGGCCAACGTGAAGAACATGGGAGACCCCGGCTACAACAGCCTCATACACGAAGAGAAGCTGACGAACGCCAGCAAGTACCAGCTCACCGTGTGCCACGGGGCGCTGCCGATGTGCGTGCTCACCCTGGCCATGACCTTGAGGCAGGCGGTGATCATGGTCACCGGTTTCGCGTGCGGCGAGTTGGCGCGCGTGGCTCACGCCTCCGCCAAGGTGGCGGAAGTCAACCTGTGCAAGAGCTTGACGAGCTTGACCATGGCGGGCAAGTTCAAACACAGAAAGGACGAGGAGAGCACCAACACCTTCGAGGCTTCCTACGGAGACCTGCTCAAGTTCACGGGTCCGGTGTTCACCAACTCGGCCAGAAAATGCACGAACCTGGACGGCATGGACTGGCTGAGGGCGGACGACCCGAGGCTCCCGGACTACCTGAGGAGATCGTTGACCATGATCGGGGGCACGAGGCAGGAGGTCGAGAGGATAATGCGCGAGAAGGACGTTTCGTACGCGCAGGTCGTGTTCGTGAGCAACAACCGCAAAATGGACGTGGCGACCCTTTACGAGAACGAGGAGTACATGGTGCACGCTCCGCTGATGACCTTGTGCACCCTGAGGCTGTTTTCGAACAGCACGTGCAGCTACGCTTCCGTCAAGCTCTCGAGGCGAGGCAGCTACTACCCCGTGAAGGTCTTCAGCAACAGGTGCGTGGACACGCAGCTGTACTACAAGTCCTCCGTCAAAGACCTGGACTGTCTCGCGAGCACCGCGAAGAGCACCGTGTTGGAAGTGGTGGAAATGATCCGGAGGGAGGTGTCCTGTGTGCTGCCGCGGATACACGCGGACCGCATCAAGATGTTGGCTCCCGACCTGAGCGAAGAAGAGTTGGCGCTACTGGTGTCGGCGGTGAAAAGCGACAACATAGAAGTGGTCGGAGAGCTCAGGTGTAGCGACAACAGAGGAGCGTCCCGCTCTCCCTGCGCATTTCCCCCCGAACCGAGCGAAAAACGAACCGTGGACGAAACGGGGCGAGAGAGCCCAGAACCCAAGAGGTTTAAGCCCGTCGGCGGAACGCCACAGTCGACGGAGCGCGATCCGGCTCCGAGTACCTCGGGGGGCAAGGCTCCGGATGACAAACCGTGCAACCCTCCGAAAAAGCTGACAATTTTCGACGCCGACATAGACTTTGGTTTCGACGATTCAGACTGAAGGTCTGAACGCCACGAGCTTATCGTTTTATTTCTTACATTTCTCTGCTATGTGTTTATTTTGTTTTTTTTTATTTCTCACCTTTCTCTGTTATGTGGTGATTCGTGAGTCGACTTCTGTTGTCGTGATTTTAACGTGTCGCTGTATTGAATAAACTCCATTAAAACATCTGTACTTTTCTCAATTATGTTTTTGTCGTACTGGTTTTAGTTTTATGCTTTATTGAATAAAACACCACCCTTAAACAAGTACATATTTGCATTGTGTGTTTATTCCTTTTTTAATTAAAAAAAAACATCTGTCATCTGTCTGCTTACTATCATTCAACTGTTCAAGTCTTTTAAGTGGAGTACTCGGCGATGTCCAAAGCAAGCCCCGACCCGCCACGGTGTTCTACTCAAAGGCTAAGCACTGGCCTGTTCACATTTTCGAAGGGGACACGCACACACGCACGCGCACACACGCGCACACACACGCACACACACACACACGCACACACACACACACGCACACACACACACACGCACACACACACACGCACACACACACACACGCACACACACACACACACACACCCGACCTGCCATTTAGACATTCGAGCCTTTACAGTTTCGAGTGGAAGGGGAATCACAAGCCCCGACCCGCCACGGTCTCCTCCTCCTCCTCCTAAACTTTAAAACGCCGGCCCCGTTGGCGGTGTTCGAATCGAAGGGGAATTCTCGACCCCCGACCCGCTACGATCTCCACTTTTTCGCTATTTAAACGAATGTGTGGCGCGGTGCTAGGCATTACTTCCCGTCTCTCTCTGTGGGCGATGGCGTTTTCTAACCGAACCTTCAACCTTCTGATCGTCACGCTCCTGGCTCTCGGGGCTACGGAATACTCGAAAGTCTGCGGGTTTCCAGGTGCCGGCGCAGAGGTCCGGTCGGAGAACGGCGCCGTCACGCTCGTTTGTCCGAACGAGCCCCCTCGCAATTTCAAATACGTCACCTGGCTCCTCCAAAGGTTCGGGCAATGGCACGGGTTGTATCGCGTGAGTGTTTCCGGATACGTGGACACGTACGGGGACGATTTAGTTGCCTTCACACCTGTTTCCCACACCGTATCCGATGACGGTGCTAACCTCACGGTGCGCGGGGCGTCTTGCGACGAGTCCTATCGCTACCGGTGCTTACGATACGGTGGAGTCGAGAGCAAGCTCTTGCAACGACACGATTTCAACTTGACCAATTGCAAAGAGAGGAAGGAGCCCGCTCTCGGCACGTCGTCGGAGTCTCCGAGGTCCTCGACCCGAGCCACCGACCTCCGAGGGGAGCTCGCTCTCGAGCCGTCGAAGGTCCTGACCAGGGATACCGCGGTCGAGTCCACGGAGGTCCCGACGGGGAAGATCGAGACAGAGTACAGGAAACTCGACTGTCCGAACGACAACCCAGAGATCTTCATCGCCCACAGCTGGGCTAGGCCTTTCGCGGGTGACGGAAGACCAGATGTCATGTTTAACGTCCACGGATCGGGACACGTGGAGAGAGTGATGACCCGCGAACCTTACGCTAGCGTCACCCACAGCGTATCCAGCGACGGTGCCCTCATAGTGCACGGAGCAACGTGCGAAGACATGCATCTCTACCGGTGCTGGCGGTGGGCTCGAGCGGGATACGCGAACAAGGGGTACGATGTGTATTGGCACCAAGATTGCAGCGTGACGGCCATTTCGGCCGGGGTGCCGGAAACGGCACCGTTTGACGTCAACGCGCTCGAGAGGGAGCGCTCGGAGACGCGCGCGTCCTCGAACCCCACGGTCTACGTCGCAGGCACGGGAACCCGCAAAGAGAAAGTCGCTCGCACGGACCGCATCGAACTAGAGTGTGCGAGCGCAAACCCCGAGAATTTCATCGCCACCAGCTGGTACGCGATCGACGGAGCCGGCGAGCCTCGGGAGCTGTATCGCGTCGACAGCTCCGGACGAGCGGAGAGATCCTCGCCCCGCGAGCCTCACGCTCGCCTCACCCACAACGTGTCCGGCGCCGGTGCCCTGACGGTGCACGGAGCTTCTTGTCGGGACGGGTACGTTTACAAGTGCCGGCGCTGGGCTCGAGCGGGACACGAGGAAGAGAGCTACGTGGTGCTGTGGAACAAAGACTGCCGAGTGGTACGGACCAGGGACGCGTTGCGATGCGCGTCGGAAGAGGACCGATCTTGCGCGGACTGTCCGCGTCCCGCGAACAAAACCAGGGAATTGAGACTCGTCTGTCCCAAGGACAACCCCGAGGATTTCACCGCAACCACCTGGAGAATGATGCGTGGCGAGGAGCAGTTCGGCTTGTTTCGCGTGGATTATTCGGGACGAGTGCAGTCGTACGAAACGCACCCGGAAGCTCCCCACCTCACCCACAACGTATCGAGCGACGGCGACCTCGTCGTGTGCGGAGCGACCTGCAACGAGACCTTCTCGTACCGGTGCGAGCGCTGGGCTCGAGTGGGCAAGCGGAACGAGGACTATGACTTCAAGTTCGACCTGGTCGATTGCAAAGTGAAACTGGAGCAAGTCGAGCCGCAGGAAGCCAGTGAAGCTGATCCGGGGAAACACGCGGCTCCGGAAGCCAACGGTCACGAGCTCGCGAGAGTTCCCTTCGCTCCCGGTCTCATGGTGCTGGCGGCTGGAACCCTCATGGTGTTTCTCACCGCGGACTTTGCTCCTTAAAACAAAACTAGAAGAAAAAAAAACAATTGTCTGTTTTGCTGTTGAAATGATTACTGTTATACATTTCTTTTATTAAAACTGAACCCACGTCACCCCCCCCCCCCCCCCCCCCCCCTCTTTTGTGAATAAAAAAAAACACTTGTGTGAAAGCAGCGATTTGTCAGGTTGTTTTTCTCATTTCGAGTATTTCGAGTAGCCCGGTCTTGTGGCGTCAGCGGCTGGAACCCTCATGGTCTTTGTCACCGTGAACTTTGCTACTTAGAAACAAAACAAAAGAAAAATGTCTGAAATGATTACTGTTGTATATTTCTTTTATATAATAAAAGAAACCACTTGTGTGAAATAATTGTCATCTGTTTTTTTTTTGTACTTTTGCGTAATAATAAATCTCATCAACTCAACTTGAACGAATGAGTCAAGGTCGTCAAAAGCCCCGACCTGCCACGAGTCCTCTTATTCTAGAGTACTTAAACGCGTCGAGCCTTACTGCCTGCAGTAGTTTCACATCTAGTCCTCTCTCCGCCATGGTCTTTTCAAACCGAGCCTACCGCATTGTGCTCGCGGTCACGCTCCTGGCTCTCGGAGCGTGTGCTGATTATCGGGGTCCCGCCGCCCAAGAGTCGACGAAGACTCTCGTCTGTCCAACGTTGAAACTCGCCTGTCCTAATAAGAACCCAGAGAGAATCGACACGACCGTCTGGTATGTGGCTTGGCATCGGGAATGGGAGCCGGTGTATCTCGTGCACTTGGGACAATTGGTCCCGAACCAAAGGCTTCCCCTCATCTACGACATATCCAGCGACCACGACCAACTAGTGGTGCACGGAATGTCTTGCAACGTGACGCACCTGTACAAGTGCGAGAAGTGGCGTTCGGTGCACCTAGAAGACGTTCAACATTTCCAACTGCTCGATTGCGATGTAACGCTGGTGCCTGAAATTGGGAATCTGTCGAATGCCCCGCGTTCACCCGGCTCAACGAAGTGCGGGAGACCGTTCGGCAGAAATGGCACCGCCACGCTTCTCCGCGCGTCGGGCAACGCCACCTCGAGAGTTTGCGATGTCTCGCGCCACTCCATGGCCAGGGCTCTCATTGTCTCTGGAGTAGGACTCATCGCACTAGCGGCAGGAACCTTGATCGGTATCAGCATGGCGCAGTGCACCCACAACACCCCATCTGGCAGGAGGCAGCCGACTCCCTGAATACAGCACATTACCACAGTTCCTACTTGTGAAAATGTGATTCTAGTGCCTTTTTTATTCCTCTCTCATCTGTAGCACGTGTCTCTGTGTATCAATGTTGTGCACACGTTTTGTTTCAAGTTCATCTCATACACTTTGAATAAAAATAACCATAACACAATAAATTCTTCAGCTTTGTGTTTATTCATTTTCAAATTGTCAACGCGTGTGTAAAAGGTATCGTTACAAAGCGAAAGAAAAACAAAATCACATTAAAACGCCACAAATCACATCGAGCCAGAGAAAGACCTGTAAGGAAACGCGATGAAACGTTGTTACGAATGGAGAAAATGAAGTACGTTTAGGTGCAAAAGTTCCACCGTGAGCAGAATGTGCCTGTAGGCGCACCCTAAAGCGTGCAAGTCTTTCCTCACGGTGAAAACAAACTGCGTCTCCATGCTGCCCAGCGTGCTGCCCAACTTGGCGTCGGAAACTCTCGGGATCCTCATTTTGCTACGAGGGTTCAGTTTAGCGAATTCCTCCAAGGCCCTGTGGTGGTCCGACTCGCCGCACGTGGTCAGATGAAGCTCCCCGTGCTCCAGTCGCCCGCTCACGAGCGGACTGAGCAGCCCGCTGATCGAAACGAGCTCCTCGCCGTCAGGGCCGTCCTGCGAGCGGGTGAACTTGCAGAGGGCCGGCTCCCCGTTGCGCGTCCTGGCAACCTCGGGCGGGTTGAGAGAACACATTCCGTAGAGGTTCATGAAGTCGTACGAAGCGGAAGCCGTGCTCAGTCTTTCCACGTGCTGTCTCACGAGAGTCTTTATCTCCGCGAGCGCCTCGTTCCTCAGTTCGAGATACGACCGCCTGTACTCTGCGTCGACGGTGGCTTCATTCTGCATCCTGGGCCTCTTGGCGAACCGATCGCCGCTAGCGCCCTCCGCGTCTCCGTCCTGGCCTCGATCCCACCGGGGCAGTTTACCGTAACAGGCTTTGATGGCGGTGGCAACGAAGAACATCTCGGGCGTGCCTTTCCCGGACCGAGCGGGCGGATGCCCCGGACCACACGTGGCCATAGCGAGGTACGACCTCTTTCTGCTCTACCTGCTCGACGGGATGCGGATCGCAGCGGGGACGGACGCTCCGCTCCACGGCGAATGCGTGATAGAGTGTCTCGTCAAGCACAGGGAGCTGATGTCGGGTCCGAACCTGTGGTCCCCCGGAGCTCGGGCGTACGTGGCTTTCGACGAGCGCGAACACGGAGCGTTCGCTTCTTTGAAACCGCGAGGTCCGAGCGTGGTGGATTTCGTGGGAAAGTTAGTGCCCGTGTATTGCAGGCTGTGCTTTCTGTCCGACTGTCACGAGCGGGCAGGCGCGGCGGCGCGAGGCCTGTTGTCGAAGCGCGCGCGCGAGTCCAGAGGATCCGCGGACAGCGTGGCCGCTTTCGAGATCAGGGCTCTCGAGCACCTGGCCGAGAACCTTTCCTCCGCGCCTCCCTCCGAGTGGGGGGAGGTGTCTCGTTCGTGTGACGTTTCGGTGGACGCCAAGATCGCGGCGGACCTGCTCTGGTGTCATTTGGCACTCGTGTACGCGGGCAATCGGAAGCTTCTGTTGTACAACGTCGAACGTTTCCTCTCCGGGCCACAAGACTCGCTGGCGCTGTGCCCCGGGGAACTCAGAGCCGCGCTGTTTGTGCACGGAAAGCATGATCCCGTCTCCCGGCGCAAAGACCGCTCTCGCAGACGACGCGCCTCTCCGTCCGCCGCGTGCCCCGTGCTACCCCGTGGGTCCGGACGACGGGTGTCCTCCGAGCGGCTGCGCGAGTCGCGGTGCTCGCGCGTCTGTTGGCTGGCGGCCCTGTGGCTCCTCGACTTCGAGTGCAACAGGGTCCGCTTGCGCTGGCTTCGCGAGCCGAAGCCGACCGGAGCCTAACCCGAACGCGCTCAGGCTGGCGAAAGCGGAGGGTGAGGCCGGACCCGAGGACCCGGACCCGGACCCGGAGCGGCTCAGCTCGGCCTGCCCTCCGCCGCCGACCGAACGCTCAGACTCGCGGGAAGCTGCGTGGTGGAGCTGGCCCACGGCGTGCTGCTTCACGTGCTGCACGTCAACACCGTAGGCAACCAGAAGTTCAACGCCCTCGTGTTCTCGGACCGCCTGAGAAAATACGCTCGGCTGCAGTCCAACACGACCAAAACCAGGCGGCTGAGCAGGCTGCGGTTCGTGTCAGACAAAAAGCGTCTGTGCTCGCAGCACGGCTACAAGAACACCCGCATAGAGTTTTCCTCCAATCCCAGCCGCAGCGCCAACTTCACGTCCAATGCCAAGCACTCGCTGCAGCCCTACTTCAGGGGAGTGTTCGACACCGTCGCGCTGTCGCAGGGCACGTGCGTGGTGTCGACCAAGCCGTTCCAGGTCAGCAACGAGAACCTGACGTGCTACCTGTACGGGGTGGCCAACCCGTCGACGGTGGTGATTCGCATGAGAAACGCCAAGAGGCACTTTCACACGCCTTTCTTCTTCTCGTCCGTGAACGTGGCGGGCGAGGAGAGCCGTCACCAGCTCTTCTCCTCGATGTCCATCAATTCGCAGAAGGTCACGAGCGTCGCCGAAGAACTGCCGAAGGCGCTGGAGAAGGCGGTCGAGCTGGTGGAAGCGCACGTGCACCTCAACCGGCTGTGCTGCGAGTTGGCCCAGGAGCGCCGCGGCATGCTCACCTCCAAGGAGAAGCTGTGCCTGGTGTACCTCACGGAGACGTACTTCTTGCGGGTGAGAGACCGCAGTCAACCCAAACACTGGGCCGGCTACAGGGAGGCCGTGAAGAGCGCGTTCGTCGCGCGCTACCGCAGCGAGCTCTCGTCGTTCCAGGACAAGGTTCTCACCAACTATCACCTCAAGAACCCGGAGTTCGTCCACCTGGTCCCGTGGCTCGTCGACAACCCGACCGACCTTCACAGCAAAATGCTAACGGCCCACGAAGCGTACCTGAGGGAGGAGGGCAAGACCCACGCCCGGGTCGAATTGATCGCCACCGTCGCCGCGTGTCTGGAACGAAACCCGGAGCGGCGCGCGCCCGAGAGCTTCCCCTCGTTGGAGGATGTGGATTTCGCCCGCCTGGGATACAGCGCGCACGCGCTCAAGGCCGCGGTAGGCAAAACGCTGTGGTCGAAGGAGACCCGAGTAGCGTCTCGCCAGAGGGCGGACGAGGCATGTCGGCAGCAGCGCGCGACGCAGGAGCGTCCGACCCCAGGGCATCGACCGACGCGCTCCTGAAAGTGTGGGGGGTGGTGAACAGACACTTCGACGCGCTGCTGGAGAGCGCGGACCGATCGGACACGAAGAGCAGAGCCGAGACCAACATCAGAGCCCAAGTCAAGGAGCTGCGAGAGCTCACGGCCAAGTGCGCCGCGAAACTGCGAACCTTAGAGGACTACGTTCGCGAACTGCAGAGCAAAGACGCGGGTCCTCCGACAGCCGGAGACGGAGTGCCTCCGGACGAGCCGTGCGCCGACCTCGCGGGCGATTGGCACTTTCTGCACCTGCCCTCCGGCGACGTGTTCGGCTACTTGAAAATCGATCCGCTGTCCGTCTCTGTGACCGCTGAGCGCGACGGCCCGGGCGGCGCGTCGGTCAAGAGAGCGGAATTCACCATTCCCCCGAGCGTGCTAGAGGAGACCGAGGGGCGGTTCGACGACGACGACGAGGTAGGCCCCACCGCTCGAGAGCGCTACTCGGCGTGTCCCTGCTGCCGGGTGTCGTTCGGGATCTCGGACTTCTGGAAGCACGCCGTGTTCGAGATAGCTTCGCGGGGCAACAGGGTGCCGGCCTGGCAGTCGCTGGATCGATCCGAGCGACCCAGGTGGGTGGTGGACGAGCGCGCCGGGTGGACCGAGCCTATTTACAGACCCCGCAGAGACCCCGGCGGCATCGGCGCGCTCGGCCAATGCCTCGAGGACTTGAACCTGCGGCACTTTCTCTCCGAACGCGAGTTCTCCCGAGCCCTCGACGTGACCTTCGACTCGGTCGCGAAAGAGTTGACGTCGCGCTGAGGACGAAGAGCATGTTTTCGTACTCCCGACCGCCCCGAGACGAGGCTCGAGCGCAATCACCCGACCCGGAGCGGGAGAACGCGCGGGGGCCCTCCGCCGACCGCTCTCTCTGCGATCGGGCCGAGGATAGGATTTTGGATCTCGTGAGCGAAGACCTGGTCACGCTCGACTCCCCGACGGGAGTAGCGCAGTCCGGTGGCGATTACACGTTCGTGCTTTACAGACCGAACCACAGGCACAAACGGTGCGCGGGCGTGAAGATCTGCCCCGTCCGTCAGATCAACATGTTCGTGGAGACGCTGCGCGAAAGGGGCGTGCAGCTCGAAACGGCGCTGCACACGTCCCTGCGGACGCTGAAGAAGACGTTCTGGACGAGGGTCTCGCTGGCCGACCTGACGGAACTCAGCTTGGAGCCTCTGTGGATGATAAAAGGCAGAGCGCAGCTGTACTCGAGACAACGCTGGGTGACGATCGCGATAGACGACCGCTCTCTGGAACGTTGCTTCCTGGGTCCCGACGCGTCCCTCTCCTTCCGACCGGAGGCGAGCGACGCGGCGCGAGCGACGCCGCCCGCGCCTGTCGAAACCGTCGACCGAAGGGTACGGTGCGCGAAGGGAGAATCGAAAAAACGCTCCTGCGACACCACCCCGAAAACGGGATCCCCCGCTGGGGCGAAGAAAAGAAAAAAGCTCACGCTCTCCTCTGCGCGATCAGGCTTTATTAGTGCGAGAAAACAAAAAGAGCGCATGGCTGCGACACGCCGCGATGTCAAACGCTCGAGCGAGCCGCGGGCCAAAGCGCGCGTCTCACCGCCTGCGCCCGCGAACGAAGCATCTGCGCACCACGCTCTCGTCACAGAGCCGAACGATCCCCTCGAGGGGCCCGTGTCAACGAAGTCTCCTCGGGCCGCTGTGCTGAAACTCCCCGAGCCGCGTTTCGAAGAAGAACAGCGGGAGGCTGATGATGAGCAAACGGACGATGATGATGATGAGGAGGAGGAGAAGAAGGGAGAGAAGGAAGAGAAGAAGAAGGAAGAGGAGGCCACGTCCCACCGCTGCAAGCTGATGTGACCGAGCGCACCGAGGAGTCCTCCGCGCCTCGAAGCCCGCGATCGTCGTTGCACCTGACGTCGGACGGTCTCAGGCCCAGCTTGTTGGCCAACAGCAACCCGTAGGCGATCGGGTGCAGAGACTCCCTGGTGAGCATGATGTCGTTCACAGTGAGCGACGAATCCGGCTTTCGCCCAGACAGAGCATCCGCGAACGCCGGGCCCGACGTGTTCAAGAGATTCACCAGCATCGCGTGAAAAACGTGGACGGGCGAGCCGGACTCCAGCTCTCTCACCGTGTCCCTGTTGTTGTACTGTATCGCGTTGTGTCTCCTGTTGAACTGGCTGAAGCCCGACAGAGCGCTCCTCCAAAAATTCGTCCACAAGCTCAACGTCTCCTCCAGGTGGGCCACGGTGACGGACGACGGGTAGTTGCACACGAGCCTGACGTCCGGTCCGAGCTCCGTGACGGGCTGGTCTGGTTCGTCTCGCTCGTCGTCTCCCTCCCCGCGACCCGCCGCGCCCTCGAGTTTCCTGACGATCCCCTCGGCCATCCTCAGCAGTCCGCGATCCTTGCACTCGCTCGTTAGCTCGCGCAGCGCCGGGCGGGGGCTCTTCGGCGCCTCTTCCAAAAAACGCTTCACCACCAGGATATCCTTGCCTTCCGACACCATCGAGCTCATCATTTCGCTCAGGCAGTGGGACACGCTCGCGGCCTTGTGCTCAGAGACCCCTGCTCCCGCTCCGGACCTCAGAAACGCGTCCGGCAGCTCGGCCGCCGTCAGCCCGAACATGTCGGGCTGCCGGTCGCTGGAGATGAAGCGAGACAGGTTGTCGAGCAGAGGTCTCCCGTGTGAGTTTCCCGCCGCCGAGATCCCGGCGCCTCGCTGCTCTGCTCGAGACGCCAGCATCACGTTGGCGAGTCGTGCCAGAGAGGAGCGGTCCGAGCTCGCACTGGTGTAGGCGTGCCTGGCGGAGGCCGCCGTGAGGCCCTGCACGATCTTGCGAAAGAGCGTGGCCCAGCTCCTCGCGGTGGCGTGAGCCCTCTTGGCCAAGGTCGAGGCATCCGATCCGGACGTCCAGCAGCTGTCCCACGTGGACAGGTGGCAGTAGAGCACCCCGTCGACGGCGGAGGTCACGAGGCCGGTCTTTTTGTCGTAGAACGCCAGGCAACTCGACGCCCTGCACTCGGGCACCACGGGACATCGCCCGTGCTCGAACGTCTTCATCACGCCCCAGAGAGACACGGCCGCGATCTTGAGCTCGGTCTGTCGGATCGGATCCAGCTTCAGCGAGGCGTCGCATCGGATCCAGTCCCCTACGATCTTGCACACCACCGAAGCCTGGGTCCCCGGCACCGAATTGCTCATCAGCAACTTGAGCGTGGCCGCGACGCGCTCGAGGGGCACCCCCAGCACGGGAGGCAGC